>JACDOX010000022.1:1924341-1949710 GCA_014549065.1 Cardinalis cardinalis | reverse complement strand
GAGAGGAGAGGAGAGGAGAGGAGAGGAGAGGAGAGGAGAGGAGAGGAGAGGAGAGGAGGTTGAAAGCCATTTAAAGAACTGGAAACAGTGTGACTTCCATCTGTAAATGGCTTCTGTGGAAGTTCTCCCAGTCTGAGCTAATTTTCCATGGAGTAAAAAGAAAGCCATTGTTTAAATCCATKAAAGGTGGCAAAAATTAACTACACATCAGCACTGGTCTCACCCTCTGCACACATGGAAGGAGGATCCATTTTTTAGCAAATTAAAGCCTTGGTGCTGAAAGTTTGCCTTCAAGTTTAGGCAAATAAAAACCCAAACTGAGCAAAGAAACAAACAAACAAAACCAAACAATCAACCAACCAACCAAACAAAAACCACACAAAAAATCAAGCCCAAATCATAAAGGAGGAAGGAAAAAAAGGGGGGAGGAGGAGATAAATCTGATAGAGTCCCTCCCCTGCATAAGAAGCCCAGGAGACATAGCTCCACTAAACACTGTTGATCAAAATATGTAGATATTCAAGGAGAAACTCTTTTCCCACTTTTTCTGTGGACTTCAACAATGCCACAATTTCATGTGTTCTGTTGCAAATGAAGCGTATGAAAATTCACTGTATAAAACCATTCACAAAAGTATGGGCCAAGAGCAAGGAGGGTCTATTCTCCATCCGTCCATAAAACTGGACACTCTGCACTGCAAAAACACATTTACAAGAGCATTTTTGGCATGGTGCACAGGAAGATCGCTTCATATAGAGCCATCAGTGAAATAAAAAATACGAATAATGCCAACTCTCTTACCATAAAAAGCCTTACTGTAAGAGCAAGAAACTAAATAAAATACATGTACTACCTCCTTTCTCCAAGACCACATGATGTGCAGTACTAARGTATTTAAAACAGCTCTAACTGGATAGAGTATAACTTGAAAATGTCCTGAAAGGACATAATTACAATAATCAATGCAATAATGTSGGATAAGACCTCACATTATGCCTAGACCTGCACCTTGACTCAAAAGGATTTATCTCTAAGCAGAGCGCTAAAATCCAGGTTGTTTTGCATTCTGGGGCTATGTTTGACAAGCATATGAAGCAGCAGCTGCTCCATCATTGCTCCATTTCAGATGTCAAAGTCTGACCCTGTCAAACCCACTCACAGCCTCACGTGTTCTGGTGAGGAGCCGGAGAAATACATGAACTTATTCACCAGAGCACTGTTCATTCATAACAAAGTCATCTGTGCTACCCACATCCATTAGCCAGAATCTGAAATACCACACAGAAAAGCAACTGCCTAAAATTTTCATGAACTGAGGTATTAGTCCTTGAGACATGAATGGAAAGAGAATCTGAAGTGTGCTTGTGATGATGAGTCATGGGTTTAAGGGGATATTGCCAGGTAAATATTTTTTTGGGCCTTCCTCTTTCTATTACCAGCACTTATCTCACTGCACCTGTGAGAATCTGCAGGGCTGCATCCCTGCCTGGCAAATTCCAGCTGAACACCTCAGGCCACCATTTCCTGCTCAAAGCCTAAATGGCCACACCTGGACTGAGACCACAGCGTGCCCTTTAATGTAAAGGATACTGCAGYGCCAGTCAAGAGGCGTTCAGCTTTTCTGGACATGCCATGAACCAGGTGGTGGCAGAAAGGCACCATCCACCAAAAGTTTCTCCAAAGACTGGAGAACGTTATGGCCTATGAAGGGTCCATTTTCAGGAGGAGCTTCTACACTGAAACACGGGATAGCCCTTCAAACACTCCACTCATGACATGAGCTTGTAGRAAAGAAATTAATGTTTCCACAAAGGTCTGAAAGAGACAATTACATGTAAAACCACCTAAGTTTCCAGAAGATTCTGTATTAAGACATATAGATGAATTCATGCAATCATCTAATCAGCTACCCACCAGTGATGGAGGTTGCACRAAGTGGCCAAATTGCCCCATTTCCTGCTCCCCCTTGTGCTGGAGTATCTACATGAAGAGAACAAAACCTACATTTTTGGAGTGTTGGCTGGGGAGAGAGATCTTCAGATGTCCCAGTCAGTCAGCTGGTCCTCACAGCTTGGAGCTACACCTCTTGTTTCAGGTAATGAGGAGTTCAGAAGAATATTAACTTTTTTTTCTCTCTGAGAGAGGATATCAGTGAGAGGGGCTGGCAAATCCAGCCAGGTGGAGAAGGGAAAGAAGAATCTGCCATGAGAAAAGAGGGGGCACAAAGAAATGAAAACTATCAGAAGGGATGGAGTTGGAAGTGATGAAAAGAAAAAGAGGAATCTCAACGGTAAGCAAAGGTATTGCTAGTCATGGTGCAGAGTTATATGGAAGGTTCTAGAGACAGAGGATTTTGCTGATGTAGGCACAGAGAGTGTGTGCTTCTTGTCCTTTGTAAGGATCACAGTGAGCTGTCCCTTCTGCCTTGGCACAGTTTGGGTGAAGGACCTGGATGACCGCAGGTGGGCTGGATTCTCCTACCTAGTGTCAAGTTTATCTTSAAGGTAGGCAGTGCTGAGATACACCAAGGGCACCTTGTGCGTGACCAGCACAGCCAAGGCGTGTRAATAAATTTCCTGCACACATCAGTGCTGTCCCATTGGGCAATGGAGGGGCCAGAACACCCCTGGAGAGGACAGTGTGCCCCACTGGTGATCCCAGCAAACTGGGGTACGTCATACCTCCTGCGTGCTGTAGCGGCCACTTGAGATACCTTAAAGAGCCTCAATGTGTGGCTTGGGCAGCAGGGCAGGGCTCTGCAGCTCTCTGCAAAGTTCACCTGCCCTTGGACTTGGAAGACAGCATAACTACACATAATTATTTCCCAAAGTGGAGACCACAAGTACCTCTGAAGGCAACCTTTCGCATCCAGACATCAGTAGGCCCCTGACAGAACAGATGCCTGTAGAGATGGAAGGTGCTCTGGGTAATGGAGGGATCTCGTGTCTCTACTATTGTCATTGGCCAAAGGAGGGGATTGTCCCATTCTGCTCCATACTGGCGCAGCCTCACCTCAAGTCCTCGGTGCAATTTTGGGCAACACAGTATCAGAAAGACACAGAGCTATTAGAGAGGATCCAAAGGAGGGCTACAAAGATGATGAAAGGCCTTGAGGGGAAGCCGTATGAGAAGGGGCTGAGGTCACTTGGTCTGTTCAGCCTGGCAAAGAGGAGACCTGAGGGGCAGGCACTGATCTCTTCTCTGTAGTGGCCAGTGACAGGGCCCAAGGGAATGGCCTGAAGTTCTGTCAGGGGAGGTTTAGATTGAATATCAGGAAAAGGTTCTTCACTCAGAGGATGGTTGGGCATTGGAACAGGCTCCCCAGGGAAGCGATCACAGCATCAAGCCTGACAAGAGATCGAGGAACACTTGGACAATGCTCTCAAGCACATGGTGTGACTCTTGAGGCTGTTCTGAACAGGGACAGGAGTTGGACTTTGATGATCTTGGGGGTCCCYGCTGGCTTAGGATATTCTATCATTCTGATTCTCTGATCATTCCAGAGAATCAGAATGATAGAATATCCYAAGCAGAGGTGGTGCAGCACAGGGCAGGTGCATCCTCAGCAGGTGAATCTTGTGATGTGCAGTGTGGATGGCCTTGGGACAGACAGCTCACAAGGGGTTAGGACTCAGCAGAGCAGTGTCCATGGGCAGCCCTGTGTAGAGCAGGGCCAGGATGTTACATTGAGCCTAAAGTCACTTAGTTCACCATTCCCTGCCTTGCATTATCTTCCATCCTCTWTTGAAACAGCTGGGGCTGGGGCCATCTTTCAGGAAGCATGTTTTGTTCAATATCCAGCACTGCCGTGTTGTGGTCCATGACTTCTTGGTGGGAGATGAGTGGAATTGCAAGGTTCCATCACTGAACGGTAACTCAGCATAGATTAAGGAGCAGGGGGCAAGGGAGAAGCATTTGAAAATATTGCTGTCACAGCCCTCCCCTCTTCCTCAGGTTCTCTTTTTGCTCTTGATCTCTAATAAAAACCTTAATCTAAAAATAAGATCATAGAGAAACCTTTTGCATTGACATGTGAAACAATCTTTGCTTAAGAGCTGCAAGATATCATCAGCTTGTGGAGTCTGTCAGAAGGTCAGCTCTGTGGCTGAAGTTTATTAGCAGGGCTGACAAGGTTGTGCCTGTCTGTCTGTGCCAGCAGCAAATCACAAGGCTCCTGACTCAGAGGCTCTAACAGCAGTCCCAATTCCTTGTTTTTATTTGAAACTGATTGAGGGCACTGTAAACCTGTAAGTGAGCAGTCCAAAGACCTGAGTTAGAGTCTGGAGGGTCAGTCTTGATGGGAACAGCTTTGTAAGTGTGTGCACTGCCCGTGATTCCTTTGCTTTGCTGAGATACAGGCTCAAAAAAAAGAAAGGAGCATGTGAGGTGATACACAAGAGAAGTAGGTTACCCATGACTTACTGGTATTCTTTAGCTCTCTTACCTCTAGAGAATGGCACTCTTGGAAATACACAGCTGTCATGCAGACCTTATCAGATAAAAGGCAGTTTGCCTGGAAAAAAAAAAAAAAAGCTTTATTTACTGAATTCTGATGCTTTGTACCAGATGACTCATTGTCACACTTCTTTTCCCTCTTCTCAGTGAACTAGAATCGTGTAGCAAGTTACTTTCATCCATTATGGCTTGTTGATAAGATGAAAGGACAAATTTTAAACTTTAAGATTTTGCTTATCCTGTAAGAGCATCATTCTTATCCTATATGAGCATCATTACATTTTTTTCTCTGGTCAGCTAATTGGCATTTTGAGCTGAGGAGTGCCATTTAGTATTGGTGACCTTAGACCTCAAATTTACATATTTTATAAAATTTGGTTCTGGGGCTTCTTTGCATTGGTTCTGGGGCACTCAAGTTGGGGGGATGAAGGTTGGTTGAAGTTCCCAGCTCTGCTTGCTGGATTTTAGCCAAGGAATTTGCATAAATATCATTCCTTGGGTATGATATTAAAAAATCACACAAATTACAGTTTTCCCCATTGTTTCCCAGAGTCTGGTCTAGCTCTCTAGGAAGCTGGCAAAAGAATTATTCCGTTTTAATTAGAGTTGGATAAAGGCTTGGAATACAATGGACCAACTATTTATTTTGCATGGATTTGACAGAGTACAACTGGCTCCAATAAAGATGTGCCAGTTTAAAGCATGTGACAAACTGACAACATACAGCTCCTTAACAGCTGAAAAATGCACTAACTTTACAGTCACAGGCTGATGTCAGGATTTGTGKGTCAAAACATTTGGATTTGGGCCATTTGAGGAAACAGGTAAGGTGAATAATGAAAACCAAGTGACTATTTTTTCTTAATAGTAGTTCCACCTCTGTTATTCTTTTATGTTAAGTGTCAAAATCTCAAATTTTTGCAGATGAGACGTTTTGGTATGTGCTAGGCTGAAAGAAACCCAGTCTAGTACAGACCTTGTAGTTGAGCATACACCCCAGCTTTTAGACCAGAAGCAGTAATATTTGGTAGATTATGAAAGCTAGGCAGACAAAGAGACCAAGCCCTTAATTACACATCCTGGAGAATTTCTAGATCCTGTTAAATTGATTTATTCCATATTTATGAAATGAGAAAAAGGTCCACATGTGGGAGGCTCAATTTGTGTAGCAATAAGATGGAAGATTAAGACAAGAGCACTACTTTATTACGTATATCTTTTTTCCTTACAAAAAAAGAAAAAAGGTAATTAGTTAAATTAATCACTTTAATTATACAAACCCATTATAATAGCTTTTGATCATGTTAAATAATGACACAACACTTAAGAGGTAAAGTTCACCTAAGAAAAGTCATCACAGTAGGTATTTGGGCTCAAAGGGGTGGCTGCAGTTAGCACACAGTAGGATTTTATGTAGATAGATTTAGGATAAAGAAAATTGATTTTTAACCAACCATGAGGACCACAAAAAGAAAAATTACCATGCTCCTTAAGGGAACAGAAGTGCAGCCACCCCCATGGGAAGAGAATTAGACTTCATTTCTCAGTGAAGCTGAATTTCAGCRAGATTCAGTAATTAAACTGCTTGCTTTAGTAGTCAGGATATTTGCAGCCAAATTATTGTTTCTTCCTGCTTAATTGATAGGAAGGTACATTTGCATTCAGTGCTTGTCTGAGTCACAGCCACACCACGGCGTTTTCTGCTTACAGTCCAAGGGCTGGAGAGGAATCCGAGCACTTGGCAGAAGCTGGAGGTCAAACCCCACCACCTCCACTTGTGTTGGGCTGCAGAGCCCGGCCCTCCAAGAGCTACAGCGAGCTCTGCTTGTCACTAGCTATTCCCATCAAATTAAGGGAAATTTTGAGATGGAACCCTTTTGAGGTTATGTTTTTCACAGGCAGCTTTTCTGTATTAAGTTGTGCTGGCATGTATGGAAGCAAACATTTGCCTTGGGCTCCGAGACAGTTTGATCACTTCTATTAGTGCCTGGAAAAGCTTTCACAGGGAGTGTTCCACTGCCACATGACAGGTGTCTGTCAACAGGGTGTTTTGAGAAGTTACAAGGAATGAGGTGTTGGAGACACGTGAGATTGCTTGAGACTCACCCTGAATTTACAGCTTTTTCCCAGTGGTTCAAATACAGTTTCTGTGATGCTCCATTCCTCCGACCTTAGGAATCAAAAGTAGAGCAGGTTATTTGCCCTGGCCTGAGCAACCACCACTGCCAGCATCAAACCTGTGAGCTGTCACCTGCTGGTTTCTTTGGGAATACAAAGAAGTTGGTCCCAAATGGGACGCTGGGTGCAATGCCCTGGGGCTGACTGGCACCCCAGGCTCCTGGTGCCAAGCAGAGCTGCTGCTTCAAGCCTTCCCTGCACCACACAGGAGAGCTGATCATCTCACTGCTGACCACAGAGCAGGAGCAACAAGTCTGTGGGAGAACAGGGAGGAGAGGTGAAACAACAAAGGCTGGGAGAAGTGAATCTGAGCAGACAGAAAGAGAAGAGGAAGGAAAGGAATAAGGAAGGATGGCATTTCAGTGGGCTGGTAAGGAGAAGGATAAATGTATCTGGGAAGAACTGCATTTGCTCATTCCTTTCTAAATTAAGACTTGTAAACTAAAGTAAAGAAAATAATTGGGGAAAACAAGAAGCAGGTGCAAAGCAGGATGCACTGCGTGGCTGGTAATGAGGAAGAGGATTTTTCTTCATCACACAGAGGAAATGCCAGGGTAACAAGGGAAGCAGATGCTGCTTCCTGGCAGCTTGAGTGAGAGGTAATGTCAGGGAAGTCAGGAGGGGACAACACTTGTCACTTTCCATGATTTTTCAGTCCCCATAATGGCCTTTTTTATCAGATTACAAGATTATTTGAACTGGAGAAAAGAGTGAAAATGGATGTCTTGCTGCGTATGCATGAAGGACAGAAGGGCAGCAGCCAAGTGGAGGGACTCAGATGGGTCCCAAATGGAGACAGAAACACACCAGTGTGAAGAGAAATGCCAAAACTTCTCCCACAGCTTGTGTACAAGCAAAATTCCTCCTCACCTTATCAAAATCCCTTGAAAATTTGAAGCACTCCAAAACATTTTGGGTAAGATAAACAAGAAAGCTGGTCCCCAGGTGGAAGTCTATAGAGAAACAGAATATAGAGAACTGTTTTAAGGGATTGTTTCCTTTAAAAATTCAAATCTGYTCTAAGAGTACCTGAAGAAATATTTAGTTTTGCTATTCCTTCAGAAATTCCCTGAGCTCTGTGACTGGACTTGAGCTCCCCTAGGTCTTCCTGCCCCATGTTCACACCTAACAAAGCAGTGATTGATGGATGTTAGCATAAGAAGGCTGCTCTTTGGCCCCTGAGGGAACAAAGGATTAGATATTAGCCAAGCTGCTATTGCAAAACAGCACCATGATACCTACTGGACCCATGGCTGGGATAGCCATCAGCTGGTCTTGTCAGTGAGGGCTAATTTGTAGCTGCAAATACAGACTGTGAGGATTTCCTGTTGGGCCAGCTGCACGAGCCTCCACACAGGYTCAAGCCAGCTGCACATACAGATGTGGCAATTACTTTTGTGTGCAAGTTGTCAAAACCTTTTTTTGTGGCAAAACTTACATTGAAAATCTTGCCATGAATCTGCCTGTGTTGTCTCCTTCTGAGTTATTTTGTGATATTGCTAATCACAGACCAGACAATACACTCCTGGGCTTGCCAAAATCGGGGCTTGACATGAGTCAGAAACTTTGAATGCATGGATTGATTCCACTAACAAGATGAAGCCGCAATGCCTCTTGGATGGGCATAACTTATTTCAAGGTCACTGGAAGGTACAGTGGCCTTCTCCAAGATGCAAACATCACCACCCTGGCTGCATCTTCCAGCAGCCATCAAGCCATTACTGCTTCAGGTCGGCTACACCTCCTGCAGCAGTGGGTAGAACGTGACTTGATGATTCCTGAAGTCACTCTCTCCCTCCTACATAATTTTCATTCACTGCCTGATTTCTCTTCTTTTTGCGCTTGTTAGCTAATAACTAGCTAAGTCAAAGTCACCTTTTATCATGCGTGATCCAAAAAATATCCTAGCAGTAATACTCAGAACAGTGAAACATAATTAGAAGCTTGCCAGTTGCTGAAGCAGCTGTGATGAATCTGTGTTTCTTCAGACAATTTGCTAAAAAAAAAAAGTCAGTGTGGAAGACAGTAACCTTTGTGATGGGATTTGCTGTGGGTTTTTTCTCACTTTGTATGTGGTTTGCATGTTGTCTCTCTAAAAGAGTAGCCAGAATGAACAGCCACAGCCATAGGTCAGGAAGAATTCCCAACTCTTCTTTTCCTACAATGCAGGACACTGCAAAACCAATCCTAAATTCACCAACAATATAAGAAAATGTAAATTTTTCCCTCTAATTGGTAAGGGAGCAGAAAAAAAGGTGTTCATGCAATAAAATTTACTTCTTTGTGTTTGAAGTGCTTTAACCACTTGCCCCTCCCCTTTTATGTCTTCAATAAGAAACCAAAAATTCTTTAATGGTGGTTGTTATTACAATAACAAGGAAAAAAATCACTTGTTATAAACCCCTGATTTAAAGTTGATTGTTTAATCTTGCAGCAGTAAATCCAAGACTTTACATGAGATGCAAATCTGATCCCTTCTTTAGCCCAAGACACTCCTTTATCATTAACTCATACACATCAAAAGGCAAAATTTAGCCTGGCATAGCTCTTCTTTTATGATCTTACATGTAAATATTATTTTTCTATCCCCTGAGGCCACTTAGATATCTGAAGAAATTAGAGACAAAGATGGAGCAATTCTCAGCTCGAGTGATTAAATCAGCTTAATAGAAACCCAGGATCAAGGAAGAGCATTTCCTTGCTAACTCTCTGAGCTCCTGGTGGGCTCAGCTCTGGGGCAGGAATGAGCCACTAACCACATCCTTAATCACAGCTCCTGAGAGATGGCTTGTGTGTTTTCTGCTGTATTGTATAGGGTATGGCTCCCAGTTACAGAAGTCCAGACTAGTTTTACCCTAAGTTTATCAGACTAATTCAGATCACACTAATTTAGATCTCACTTCAAAAATAAAAAAAGAATGTACCCCATGTGTGCCATGACTTCACACGATTTTCTTCCCTTTAAGAAAAAAAAGCATGCTAACAATTCAGCTGGTACAAATTTCACTTAGTGTCTGAAACAACCAGAATGTATTTCAAAATAAATTCTTTACTTCTGCTGTAATTTTCCCCAGACCTGAAGAATAATGAACGGCTTTATGTCCCCCACCAGCTCTGTGGTTCCTCAGTGGAATTCTTCTCTCCAGCTTTTCAAGTTCAGTCACTTTCTCAAGATGCAATTTCAAGCTAATAATACTAATAGTTCTGTGCCTAGCATTCCTCTACAGTCAAGGACCTGGAACAGGATTCACAGGGGAGACGTTTGTTTTGGGTTTGTTGAGGGCTTTTTTGCCTCTTGTGACAGGTACCATCATAGACTCAGAATTTTCTTAAGTTAGTTAGACTGCTTCTGGAGTTTGCTACAATGCTGTCTTTTAAGTCTCTGCACTGATGATCTGAACTCTTATACACTTTGTGGAGCTCATTACATTAATTGTTTGACCTTTCCTATAATGAAGTGAACATTCTGCTGCTCTCTCTACTATCCTTCCTGTGTGACCCTTCCAGATCTATAGCAGGATTCTGTTGGGCAAAAAACTGGCTGACAGGTTGGGCACAAAGGTTTATAGTGAATGGGGTGATATCAGGCCAGCAACTGGTCACTAGAGGGGTTCTGCACAGCTCTGTTTAAGGCCAGTGCTCTTCAACAWCTTCATAAATGACTTGGATGTAGAATCAAAGGTATATTAAGTATGTTTGCTGATGATACTAAACTGAGAAGAGCTGTTCACTCCCCTGAAGGCAGAGTGGCCCTGCAGAGAGGCCTTGACAAATCAGAGACACGGGCAATCACCAGGTGATGAAGTTCAACAAGAGAAGGTGACAGATTCTGCACCTGAGTCACGACAACCCTGGATGTACAGACAGACTGGGGAATGAGAGGCTGGAAAGCAGCCYCATGGAAAGGGACCTGAGGGTCCTGGTCAGTGGCAAGCTGAACAGGAGCCAGCAGWGCCCTGGCAGCCAGGAGGGCCAACCCTGTCCTGGGGGCATCAGGCACAGCATGGCCAGGCAGGCAAGGGAGGGGATTGTCCTGCCCTGCTCTGAGCTGGGGCAGCCTCAYCTCCAGTGCTGGGGGCAGTTTTGGGAGGCACAACATGAAAAAGACATCAAACTACTAGAGARCATCCTAAGGAGGGYCASAAAGATGGTGAAGGGCCTTGAGGGGAAGCTGTATGAGGAGTGACTGCAGTCACTTGGTCTGTTCAGCCTGGAGAAGAGGAAAATGAGGGGAGAGCTCATCACAGTCTACAGCTTCCATGTGATGTGAAGAGGAGGGGCAGGCACTGAGCTCTTCTCTGTGGTGACCAGTGACAGGACCTGAGGGAATGGCCTGGAGTTGTGTCAGGGAAAGTTTAGGTTGGGATATCAGAATCGTTAATAGGTTTGAGTGGTTGGGCACTGGAACAGTCTCCCCAGGGAAATGGTCATAGCCCCAAGCCTGACAGAATTCAAAAAGTGTTTGGACAACACTTTCAGGCACAGTGTGTGACTCTTGGGTTGTCCTGATCAGGGCCAGAAGTTGAAYTTTGATGATCTTTGTGGGTTCCTTCTAACTCAGGATCATAGAATCATTTCATAGAATGGATTGGGCAGGAAGGGGCCCTAAATATCATCTCCTTACAACACCTTCCACTATGTAGCTAAGGAAGGCTGCTCAAAGCCCCATCCAGCCTAGGCTTGAACATTTCCAGGGTATGGGACAGCCATAACATCTCTGGGCAATCTGTTCCAGTGCCTCACCACCATCACAGTAAAGAATTTCTTCCTAATATCTCGTGTAAACCTACCCTCTTTCAGTTTGAAGTATTTCTCTCTTGTCCTGTGACTACCTGACCTTGTAAAAAGTCCCTCTCCAGCTCTCTTGCAGACCCTCCTGAGGTACTGCAAGATGCTGTAAGGTCTTCACTGTGCCTTCTCCGGGCTGAACAACCACACAAATTTAAACAATGTTGCTATGATTGGTGTGATATTGGAATGTCTTGGCCTGAAAGCCACRCTGGGCTTAGCAGAGGAGAGTTTGAACTCTGTCTTGGAGAGAGAGCTGAAACAACCTGGACTATCACCCAAAATACAGACAGGACACTCTGGCCAGTGAAAGTCATGTGGTGTGACCAGCAATGCTTTACAAAGTGAGTTTGGATGAAGTACATGTCTGTGAATGGAAGCAGTAAGAAAACCAGAAGATAAAAGGAAGAGAGTATCGTGAACGTTGGAAGCAAAGTACAGGAGGAGGAGGAGACAAAAGAGCATAAGTAAGAAAAAGTTTATTCTAAAGAAAATTTCTGAGTGGAAACAAACAAAGACATAAGGCAATAAAACAGAAACATTATTTCCTGATGGTGGATTCTTACCACACAAGGGAAAACTAGGCATATTTCCACAATGGGCGGATCTGTTGGATCACATGAAAGAAATTACCAGCTCCATCAACCATTCTGCTAACAATCAGGAATGGGGTATGAAGAAAATAACAGAAAGAACCAGGATTATATTGAGGGAGAACTGTTTTTTAAAGCCCAGGAGCTGCAAGGGCAAGAAAGACAAGGTTAAATGTAGGTCACCTGCAGAGCTAGGGAAGTCTCCAGTGAGCAGAGCACGGGCTAGGATTTGAGAAATCTGATGGCACTTCAGATTTATCTTCCACTTCACTGTGCTGCACTTTAATCCCACTGATGTGAAAGAGAAATCTTTCCTACCTACCAAAATAAGCAGTGAGGAATAAATTTAGCACTCTGGAGATGCTGGTGTAATTTGCTGCAGGTTAGACAACAACTGAGCTCCAAGAGAAARGCCAGCTAGGTTTTCATGTTACCTGGGACTACTTTGCTTGGACAGAGCCTGAAAACCTCCTACAATTTACAGCCCTTGAGTCCAAATATACTTGCAATGCCAGACCTGAGTCTCACCAGAGCTGGTAGAAGTGTGGTCACTTGGACAGACACTGAGGTGAAGCAAGCCATAAGGTGATGCTGGTGCTAATAGTGTCCAGATTGTGCCTGCATCAAAGGATTCTAGCAAAAGGCATGCCAATCAATAGAATTTACAACTAAATTATTTGGATAAGTAATAGATAAACTATATAACTTATTACATAAAATATGTAATTAAATGTTATTTGTGAACTRGGAAGTCCAGCACGAAGATTAAGTTGACCATCCAAAGCAGCAAGAAGGTCAACTCCCCTTCTCAGCCACATCCCAGAAGCACCAAGACCTAATGTTCCTCACAAGATTGATGGGACTAAGAGTTTCCTTAGTCATTCACAGAGAGCGGACAATGACATTTCCTCTGTTGCCTCTTCACAGGGTGGGAGGGAGGAGGCTGGCTGCATCTGCCACAGGACCTCACAGCAAGCTGCTGCTGCTAAGAGTCCCAGCAGCCCTTACTGGCTGTCACCATCTCATCAGCAGCAGCCCTGAAACCACCAGCACTTCCCCTGTGCCTCTCATCTGACACAGCTCCTCTCTGGACACGCACCAGCCAGCAGAGCCTACCTGTACCACCACATTCAGCAGCAGCAGCAGCAGCCGCACGAGCCTATCTCACAACTGTTTAACCAGTTACAAACTGCACAAATTAGGGAGAGAAAGGAACAAATATGGATCTTCTAGGAGGTTTTAAGCTGTTTACCCAGTTTTCTCTAGTTTTCCTAAGGTTGTCTTCTCATTCATAAAATTTTGGTATAGAGAGAAGAGGGCTTCCCAGTCTGCTTTGCTTGTAAAAGCACAGCAACTTAGGCAGATAGGTGGACTTTTTCTTTAAATAAGTGCATAGGTTCTTGCCGGCATGAAGCAGATTGAACTCAGAGGCATGTGTTAAAACAATTACACTGCAGAATTCTTCAAATTAAATAGTGTCCTTGTTAAAATATTTAAAGGAGAATAATTTTTCAGATAAAAAAGTTAAATTGTCACATTAAATGCTTCCATACCTCAAGTTTAGAGATAGAGTGTTTAAAAATAAAATTTAAAAATCCCCCAAACTGGAAATGCTATACCAACAAGAAAGCCTAGTCTCAGTGTGAGGCTCATCTCTCTAAGAATCCTCRTCAGATTAACTTCAGACTTTACACACACAAAAATCCTTCTCTGGCTAGAGAAAATAATTGAAAAATTGTGAGTAGAAAGCAGCTTTTTTCTCAGAAAGTTAGGAAAAGAAGGCTGAGCTAAGTGTAAAGCTAGATGTAATCCTCCCAGTGGAATCACTGGAATATTTTTAATATATGAAATATTTTAGGTTTTGAACTCTACACCTCAGTCTCACTGTATTGCATCTATAGACTATCAGAGCACTAGGCTTCCTATCATTTTTCCTGATACTTTTTTTCTGTTTCAAGACTTTTTGCTGGAAAGTGTTAGAATCCAAACCCAAAACAGCTGTGGGAGTTGAACAGCCGCCTCACTTTCGAGATGAATGGTGCAGCTCTATCCTCAAGGGCACTCAGTGCTGACTGATGTGAGACACTTCCCAGGTGATCACATCCAACCTCAGATGTCTCAGCAACTTTATCACAGGGAGATGAAGGTATTAGCTGTGAAAATGGGTTGGAGGGTCTGGATTAGCCTTTACCTGATGGCCTCAAGAGATTCCCTTCTCCACTTCATGCTGAAAAAATATATGTCCAGCCACAACCACTGCTGTGAGCTGTGGCAAATAGCTCTGCTTTTGCTTGCACAGAGGAAAAAACCCATGCAGCTCTTCCCAACACTTTGTATTGCCTTGGTGCTTCTGGTCTTGGCTGGCTYCTTCAGCCTTTGCAGCTGGTTAGAGACTCCCCTTCACCAGGAGAGCAGAAATACCACCTGATCCCTTAGAATGGCAAAAACAGCCTCTTGTGACCTTGGCGCAGGCTTGGAGGAGGTGAAATCCATKACCTTCTCTGCTGAGCTTGGAGGTGAGCTTGCAAAGCATGAATGTTTAGCAGGAGCAGCAAGGTCTATTGAAGGCTTGCCTAAACAGTTCACAGGCATGCAAACACAAAATATTGGCATTTCCTTCAGTTTCACTTCTTAGGCTATTCAGTGTAATCTCTCCTTTTGGTTACAGCAATTCTTGGTGGTGTTTTCCCCATTAGAGTCCTTGGAAGCCAGCAGCTTCATTATTTGTATCTTAATGCAATACAGCACGCTGCTTCCATTCTTGTTCAGTGCTCATCACTTTCAGGAATTGTATCAACACTAGAAGAGTCTGATCCTGCTCTCATTGCAGGTGATGACTGAGCTTTTCCATGAAGCCCATACATGCTAGCTATCCATGTAACCTCACTCCTCAGAAGGCAATGAAAATARCCAGTGGCAGGAGGCGGGTGGGAGAGGGCTGTGGTGCTGACTCTGCAGCAGSCAGACCTTGAGAGCAGGCCCAGCACTTAGGCTGCTCACAGCCCCAAAACACTGTGCTGGTAGTCAGGATCAGCAGCATGGTGGGGTTTGYCCTGCCCTCCCACTTCCAACATTGAATCAAACTGATCTGTCCAGTACCTGCTACTGGGGATATGTGTTCATTAAGGGTAGAAGCTGATCTCACTGTGACACATGGCATCCACAAACCAGTAAATTTTCTTTAGCCATTATTCCCTCCCCTGCTCAGCCTGGCAGTCTCAACTGCAGAATTCCCCTCAAGAAAAACAAACAAACAAAAGCCACCAAAAAAACCCAAACAAACAAAAAAAAAAACAAGCTGTGCATTGCAAGGAACCCAGTTACGATATCAGAGCTGAAATTTGGGCACTAAGGCTGCTAGAGTGAGTTTGCTAGTGAATTTCCCAAATACTTTTTTTTTTTTCCACATTTTGGGAAAATTAGCTGGAGAGACACTGGAAAATTCACAAGAACCTCATACACTTCTAAGTAAGTGTAAACACCTGGGGATGTTCACTGATAAGTTTAACAGCTTCTGTAGGAAGTCACTAGCTGTTCAAACATGTAATTATGCGTTGACAAGCTTAACAGGGAAAAAAATAACAATGATTCAATAAGTGGAGTATGGGATGCTTTTTTTCCTTGTTTCCCTACAGATTGAAGGCAGCATATGTACCTTTATTTGTCCAAATTAAGAAAATAAAATAAAATGACCTTTTAGGAGCCCTTCAGCAGTTTGACAATTGTGTCATTCTGGTTCTTTCAACAATCAGATGGACTCAAGAGCAACATTATTTCCTGGCCAGGGGAGTGTGGAGCAAGTTATGGCTTCTCACACAACCTGCTTCCTTGRGCTCCTGAAATTCATACTGCACCAGCAGTGCTTTTCCCCGATGCCAATTCAAAGCCTAGAGAGCTTTGGGTTTTACCCTATTTAAAAATAAATACATGCTAATTATAGGACAAAAGTAAAAAATCTCCATTCTACTGTGCTGTGCAATTCTGCTGCTTGGCATGGGCAGAGGGTTCAATGCACCTTTGCTGTGAGCAATGGGGAGGGCTGAAAAGGAAAAATCAATGCCATTTCTTGTTCAATTAAGTTCATTGTGATTCAGAACCACCTCCTCACACTGCAGAGCCTGCAAGAGATCAGTGCTGCAATCACTACCTTTTAACAGCTTGTGTTCTCCGTCTGGACTGCACAAGTCACTCACTGGCAGGGCATCACACTCTGAGAAAAAGAAAAAAATGGGGGAAAGAAGAAAAACCTCCTCCTTATGAGACCCTCTGAAATGTGTTGTCGTGAATCACAGGTCTTCAGGTGGGCATTTCACAGGGGCAGAGAGGGCAGTTTTCTCAATGAGTCATTTTATTTMGATGTCAGAAGCACTGCTGTCTTTTTACCCTTCAGTAAAAAGTTTGCTCTCCTTGCTACCTGGATGAGAAATATCTGCAATACCTATCATGCAGCTTGGTCTGGCTCAGGCTAGGCAGTGTGATGGTCTGGCTCAAAGACTTTTGGAAGTCAATAGAAAGATTCTGAGGACTTTTGTTCTACAGCTCAGAACAGCCCAGGAATCAGGGGCTATCAAGAGGTCGTGACAAAGGATTTTTAGGGGCTCACCCAGCCTCTCCTTCACTTTCACTATTCTGAAGCAACTGTAAAAAAAAGTCTGTGCAGAAGAATGGGTAACCTGGGGAGTTTCTGATCCCAAGCCCCAGCCTGCTGAGGATGCCAAGGTCTACCATGGAGCAGGGTGCCCCCTCAATGCCAGCACCAGCACTGGCACCCCACAGGCCTGCTCAGCACCTCCCAAAAGAAGAGACCAGGATGCTTGTGAGCATGTCTCACTCTAGTGACAGGACAGACAAACTGCAGCAACCTGCCTCTTCTCAGCCTGCCTTTAATGGCTACTGCCTGCTCCCCAGCTGGAGGGGCTTATCCAAGGCCCTCGGGGTTCAGTCCCCAAATCCCTAGGGTCTGGCAGAGCAAACAGTTCATTACAAAACCCAAAGATGAGAATGATCAGGGGTGGCACAGGCAGAGAACGGCATGAGAAAGAGAAGCAATTCCTTAATGTTACTAGGCAAAGGTCTTAGATGCTCACAAACATGGTTTTAGGCCCTGAGTGCATTTAAGCTAATGGCAATGGATAAGTGATGCATGAAACACCTTAATTCACAGCCATCCACATCCTTTCCCAGCCTCTTTATTGCACTGCTAGATCATGCTCAGGAGCAAGACAAGTCCTCAAGGAGGCTCCTGGCTGTCTGGGGCTCTTATGCACCTGCGAGCAGCAGCCTGGAACTTCTCTTGACTTTCCAGCTGCAATCACCTGCATGGCAGCTGACACATGACAGTGATATTTGAGCTAATTGTGCCAGCTGGGGCATGCACAAAACAAATGTGGCCCAAATGCAGCTGCTGAAGAAGGATATTCTTTAGTGAATGTGTGCTTCTCTCTCAAGTCATGCCTTTGTGAAATCACTTTGCAGTTCACATCAGAAAGAAGCTTTCTACTCAGATTCACAGGACTTATCTCTGACCTTTCCCAGTTTCCAGTGTCATAAATAGGTTTCTGAAGCTAATAGTAGAGAAGGGGGATGAARAAGTTGCCTATTCTCAGCATCTTTGCAAATCAGACTGCTGATGAATGTACAGACCCATAATGTGTTTCCTTGTCACAGAGCCCTTTTCATCTTTGTATACATTCTTCTTCCCAGATTTCACCCTTCCTAGGAAAGTGAGATCTCACTTGGAGTTCTTGCAATGCCCGTGTGAGTGGCTGAACATCTGTCCTAGCAATGTTCTCATCAGCCCACAATTAATTAACACATTGGTTTCCTGCTCCCTAAAGCCCCAAGTTCCCCTGAAATTTTGGTTTTCATGACTAAGGACTGATGAAGAAAAATCTTGAAGCAATATCTTCCTATGAMAGCTGGAAATCTGATAAGGTTGCTTCTTTAAATATGTATTTATGGGTTTTTTTTCTAGAACAAATCATATTGACTGTTACAAAGAAAACTCAGAGTGGTATTTCAGTTATTGAAGTCCTACTGTAACTGAAGGTTAATAGCTGCTGTGGCAGTAGATACTCTATAAATCAATGGCAGAAACACGTGGATCAGAATATCACCCCACTGAGGCACATCCCATCTCACTGTGGTCAATAGAAGTTGTGCTGCCAACGTCCATGGCAGCAGGAAATGTTCACGTGTCAGCAAATTTTAATACTAGTTATTGATACATATTGAGGATATAGGCTTTATGCTCCCAGATTTTTGTTCTGACAATGGCACTGTTTACTCCAGAATTGAAGTTTGGCTCTGAACCAAGATCCAGAATTTGGTTATTGGCATTTGCAACCAGAGAAGTTGGAATTATCTTAATGCCATGGGACTACATTCAAGGTTATTACCAGGCACTCAGGATGACAAGTATCTGGGCCAAGGTGTCTATTAAGGAGGTCAGAGAGTGAACAGCAGCTCTGGCACGTTGCCTACAGCTCATCATAAACCCTCAGATTCCACATGTGGTGTGGATTTCACATAAGGAAGCAGCCACTGGAACAACCTCTAAAAGGATGGGATGGACTCCCAGCATTGGAGGTTTCTAAGACACGACTGGACAGGGTGCTAGATAATCCCATCTAGATTCTCTTTTTCATCCAAGGTTGGACCAGATGATCTCTGGAGGTCCCTTCCAACCTGAGTTGTCCTATGGCTCGTGTTCTATGACAATAGGAATTCTGGATGCCAGGAAATCCACCCATACAAGCCTTTACACAGCCATTTTCCAAGTCTATATACTTCCCTGTAGCCTGTATTCAAAAATTCACTACGCTTGCCGTCAAAGTGAAAAAACCCCAAAGACTGGMTTTAGGCTTCTGCTTCTTGAAGGAAAATTTCAGTGGTAAAGATGCCAGGAGCTGATATTGCTTTTCTTCTGAGACTGCTTTAGTGAAGCCACCCCACTCTTTTGAAACATCCACAGGCACCTTAAGCAAATCATGTGTTGCAAACATAATTGTAGTGGGTGTGAACTCCATCTGGCTCCTCAGCATGCCTCCCCTCAGCTTGCCTGGGCTCGGCAGCAGAGCCAGTGCCACCATCCCATGGAAAGGGGTCACGCTCATGAGCAGCACTTGCAGTGCATGCGCAGGCACCCTCCTAAAAATACATCCCAGAGGAGTGCAGCTAAATGCAAACACTGCTCTTTCTGTAACAGATAGCCCTTCCCTTACTGGATTGGCTGGCACAAGCTGATCATGGTCAAGTGATGCCTTGGTTTTCGAAGGCTGCTTTTCAAAAGAAAGAAAGTACTGAAGAATGAACACAGAGAAGGAGCTTTTCAATTGAACATAGAGGAAGGAGCCTGGCATTCTGGTATTCCCTCCTGAAAATCACAGAAGCTGGGTCTGAGGTTTCCATGATTCTAATCACTTTCTAAGTTTATATGAGATCATTTTTTAAAGTTTCAAATAGGTCACAAATACCTTAACCAGCATTTTTCATTTTTTAAAAGATTTAGTGTCAAGCAATAATGTCCCTTTTATATCCACTCAGTCATATACTTTTTCTTTCTCAATTTTGTATTTGAAACCAGAGCAACAGTTTACATTTCAGAAATATATTTTYGCAAGCACGAAATGACAATGATTTTCCTGGTGAATGATAAGTGCCTTTTAAGTACTAATTTCTAGAGAGATGTGGGGCAAATTCTGGCGCATAGCTTTAATTTTTTATGCTTAGCTAAAGTCAGACACGTCCAGCCAGTAATGAAGCCAGGTGTCTAATGAACAAGACCACCCAAAAACCAGAATTAGAATTCCAGCTGTTAGCAAAAGGTATTTCTTTAATCCTACCTGTCACATTTTCAGTGTGTTCTCATCATTTTTCTGCTTAAATATAATCCTGGAGGATCATACTTTGAACAGCTATTCATTTATCAGCTAGGTTTGATATTTGCATGCATTTTTCTGGATGGCCACCTTGCTCTAGGGAAGGCAGCAGCTGAGGACTGGGACCCACAGCAGGAGCCAGGACAGCCACTCCACAGGACTGTGAGGCTGTCCCTCAGCCCATCCCTGCTTCTCAGGAGACCCACGAGGCAGGAGGGTGCRGCGCACAGGCCACTGGCTCCTGTTTCCATCAGCTTCTCCAGGGCCAGGTCTCTGGCTGACGGTGAGGGAGAGAAAAAGCAAGCGGTCACCTCCTGGTAGAGGCAGTGTTACTGCAGGATGAGCTAACAGCGAATGCATTGCTCAACACCCATGGGAGGGACTTTTTAAATATCACCGTGATCACTGGACCCTCCCCTTCAACCTGAGACGATGCTTAGAATAAATCAGTCTCTGACTGACAGCACCAAAGATTTAGTTTTTATCCCTATTACTAGCCTGAAAACATGAAATAAAAAGCCCGTGGTGTGAGCTGTTTGAAGAGATATTTTGCATTTTAAAAGGGGATGAAGGGAAAAAGAATTTGTGGGGATACAGACAGCTTTGCTGGGGAAAGTATCTCTCTGTTACCTTGAGCCGGCTGCCTCTTTTGAGTTTCAGCCATGACAGTCAGCCAGCCAAAAACTAAATGAGAAAACACATCCTCTAAACGTGGTGGGTCCCCTTGTGGTAGATAATTTCGGTGGAGCTAGGCTGGAATTAAACCATCTGCCCAGCACACTGCTCCATGCCTGGCAGCAGCAGGGCAGGGCTGCCCACCCAAACACCCCCGCAGCCCCCGGCGCACGGAGCCGCCCGCGCCGTGCCCGTCCCCATCCCTGGCACTGCTGCATCTGGCCAGCAGCCCTGGGCTCCGTCCCTCTGCCTCCTCCTCCTCCTCCGTCCCTCCCCTCCACCACGGCAGGACATGGCAGCCAACCCTCGCAAGTGGAGCATGAGCCTGCTGCTGCTGCTGCTGCTGCTGCCAGCGTGGAAAGCTTTTTCTTCAAAACAAGGGCAAAATCGTGCTGATGAGCAAAGTGTCCTGACAGGAACTGAGCAGGGCACCGTCGGACGTTCCTCTCTCAATCACAGACTGATGTCTCTCAGAGGCAGGCTGATATTCAAGAAGCACCTTCTAAAATATGACACCTTCCAATACCAGGTTGGGGAAAAAAATAAAGAAAAAAAAGGACAGTCTGATAAACAGCTGTCCCCACTCCATCCTGCTCCCCGGCTCCAACAGAGCTGAGAGTGCTGCTATTTGAGATGGGCAGAAACTGCTGGCTTTTGTTCAGAATCTATAGTGCAGTGGGCCCCTTCCTGGGGCAGAGAAGGTGGTAAGACTGGAGTCAGGCTTGAATTTCAGACAGATCTGGACTGCCACAAAAGTCAAGAACATTTAGAGGAATTTGGCCAGACCCTTTTCTCCTCTGTAATTGATGCCTCAAGCTGTGAGATCTCTTTTTGTTGTTCCTTGGCCAGAAATCCCCTAGAAATGCCTGTTCTTATGAGACTTGTGGCCAGATTGCCAGAGGCTACAGTCATTTCGGCAGTGATAGACATATCAAAAGCCAGATATTAAACTCTTCCTGATTGTGCCTTGGAAATTGCCCCAAAGATAATTCCAAAGCAGATTTGCAGAGTGTAATATTCAACCCAAGCTTCTTGGAGCCAGCCCAGCCTTTAACCTGAAGCTATAGCTTGTCTGCTTTCAGAAAAAAGAGGAATAGTCAAAATCCTAGCAGATATGTTTATAAATCAATAAGAAATAATAAAGCAATAAACCAATACAGTTATCAGTAGGACAGAGAAGTAAAATGAAAAATTCCTCTGGCTGCAGCCTTCACAATCTGGTGCTCCTGCAAAGGTGTCTTGTCCTTCTAAACAGCAAACACAGCCATAAATGGCCAAGCTGCCAAGACCTGAAGAGTCCAATGTTTATGCCCATGTACCTCAACCGACACTCCTTTCATCCTCTTCCTTTTTTGTGCTGATAATGCACCAGCTGTGAGATATAAAAGGTCTTTTGGGCTATCAAATCCATCCCTCTGGGTAAAAGGACAGGGCTCCACATTTTGATAACTGCTTCAATCTTTCTTATGCGTTATAAAATCCCTCATCAACACAGCAGCAAAGACCTGAGTAAAAGTGTTTTGCCTCAGCTTCATCTTAAACTCAAAACTTTTGCTACTTTGAAGGAGGATTTTGTGCACAGTGCAGAGCTTAGCCTTTGCCTCCTTGACATTGCCAGTGTCTTCAGGAGGGTGTAAAGGACGACCCTACTCTGGGCTGCAGCTTTATGGTGGAGCGAATGGAAGGGCAAGCTGCCAGGGGACACAGCCCCTGGCCTGCGCCTGGCACTTCATTCACTACCATGTGCCCACGTGCTGAGCTGGCTCTGAGAGCTGGCTGAAAATGAACCTTTTTTTTTTTTTAATTCCTCAGATTAGTTTTCAGTCAGCTCTGTCCTCTAATTCTTCTTCTCTCTGTCCATAGTGGAAATCTATAAATAGGAAGAAAAGGTGGAACTACAGGAAATTATGGGAAGGCACAGAGGTGGCAAGCCAGCGTTTTTCATCTGCAGGGCCCAGCTGATGGCTGGCATAGTTACCCAAAATTACCCTTGCCTTTGAGTTGGAGAAACAGAGCTTGGAGATTCATGGTGGCTTTGAGGGGACGCACATGCAGGCTGCCACTGCACACATTAGGGAGACCTAAAGAGGCAGCGGCATTCACCAGCACTGTTTTGTGAATGGAGCTCTCAGCAAGGAAGCTTTCCCTCTTGCCCTCCAGTTTCCTTACTCTTAGTTGCACTGTCATTTAACCCCCTGCAACCCCTCTCCTTGCCGGCTGGCTGCATTTGCAGCCCATGGGAGTCGTGGGTACCCGGCCTGGCAGCTGCTGTCTCTGTCGTTCAGGTCTGAATATTGGCACGAGTGGTTTGTAAAAGAGAGGGACCCTGCAGCACAGCCAGCACGGTGGGACTGCAGCCTGGGGGGGACTGGGAGGAATGGGAGCCAACACTAACTTTCACTCTGAGCCCCCTCTGGCTCCTGGGCATGGGTGATGAAAGACAGGGCTGAGCTGGGCAGGGGGAAAACTGCGCAGTGTGAGAGCCACGGGAGAAGCTGTAGGCGGTTTCTCTGATTACTTCGCCCTGGGAGAAGCCCATGCTGGCACCTTGGGGTCCCTCTCGTGCTGCTGGAGGGGATGGCCTTGAGGACGGTCCCGGGAGGGTGTCCGGGTGGCGGAGTACCCCAGAAGGAGCCTTATCCCCGGCAGGGCTCACCGGAGCACGCAGCCCCATCACACCTGCAGCCTGTCCCAGAGGATGGGGTGCGGCGGCTGAGAGCCACGGTCCCTGCCGCGGGGCAGCCCCACCGCGATGTCCCCCGGGCCGTCCCACGCGTGTGACCCCGTTGGCCACGCCACCCTCTGCGGTGTCACCGCCGGGCTGCTGCCGCCGCCGGGATTGAGCACGGGCGAAAAGGCCGGGAGAGACCAGCCCCGCTCCTTCCCCGCTCCCCCAAACCTCAGCCCGAGGGTGACGTCATGGTGGGGGAGGGGCGGGCAGGGGGAGGGGACCCCCGCACGTCGCTGTCCCCGGCACGCTGCGCTGCGCGGGGGCCGGCCCGGCCAGCCCCGACGGGGCGGCCCCGGGGGCGGGGGGGCTCTGCCGTGCTATCCCCACCCCCGGGGGGCGGCTCCTCCGTGCGCGCGTCTGTGTGTCTGTGCCTGTGTGTCTGCGTCTGTGTGTCCCCTCCCGCCCCCGCAGCGCTCCCGCCCCGGGGGGACGGTCCCGGCTGCCGCCCCCATCGCCACCACACGGGGCCGGAGGGACGCGGGAGCGGGGGGGGGGGGAATTTCTCGGCAATTTATGGGGCGGGGGGACACGGGGAGAGCGGGTAAATCCAGCCTGTGATGCCTATAAATGGCGCTCCTCTTCCAAGGTGCACATTTATAAAAAAAAAAGAATAAGAAGGGGGGAAAAAACCCGGCCGGTGTCATCCCCCCACGTCAGGGCCGGTGGTGGGCGTGAGGCTGTACTTCCTCCGCCCCCTCCTAATGGAGCGAACCATTCCCAGCCAGCCTTCCTCGCCCTCTCCCGCTGCCTCCCTCTTCCTCTCCTTCTCCTCTTGTCTCCCCCCCTTGTCTGCAAAGTCCTCCGCTGCTCGGAACTTGTTGGCAATGTCTATTTTTCAGCTTTCCCCCACGTTCTCCAAAGTAACTATTTAAAGATCTGCAGCCGCAAATGGTTTTACTAAATGTAGGATGGGACTTAAGTTGAACGGCAGTTATATTTCTCTGATCCTTGCTGTACAGATAGGTAAGTGGACTGCCAAATTCCGTGTCAAGTTGTGCGCACCCCAGCCCGGCTGATGCATGCAGGAGCGGAGCGCCGGGATAACCCGCGCGGCCGGTGCCGGACCCCGCGCTCCGCTCCCCGCGCTCCCTTCGCGGCGGCGGCTTCGCGTTCCGGCACGCTGTCAAGGCAGGGGAGCCCGCAGCAAAGAGAGCCGCTTTCTGATTTCTCGTAAACCACTCTTGGTTTTCGTTTTCCTGAAGCGGTGCATGCTCACTCGTACTTCGCTTTTTATTTTCCCTCCGCCTGTTCTTCCTTCTTTTCCCTCCTTTTCTCTCGGTCGCCACGAACGGTTGCGTTTGTATCTGGGTTTCGGATGTCCCCTTCTTTCCCCTCCGCTTACAGTTTGGTGACTCCGGTGCTGGGAAATTTTCCTTCTCTCCCCGAGGGACAGAGAAATTAGAACGGGCACAAAATGTCTTGCGAGAGATCTAGCTGGAAAGTTTTTTTGCAGAAAATCAGGGGGACAAGCCAAGGTCTCCTTTAGGAACCAGAACGTTTTCCCATTTGTAGAGCATCTTAAAACCAAAGAAAACCCATCACTAAATTAAAGGATATAATTAACTCGAATGCAGTGATTAAACAAATAAAAAAGACTTTTAAAAATCACGGAGTCCCACCGCCCAGTCGTTAATTTTGTACTTGGAGAAGACCTGTCAAAAATCGAGCAGGTCCAAAGAAATTCTACATATGCTGTTACTTAAAATAGACCAGGTTTCTCTCCATGCCGGTGTGTATTTTGCGTGCTTGTTGCCGGTTTTGTTCAATATCTTGGGGTTTTCTCTGGTTGCCTTTGTTGGTTTGCTCTCGGGTTCGTTTTATACGTTTCTTTCATGAGATTTTTTTTAGTTACGGACGTTAAACAATCTCCAAGTTAATGACCACTTTGGTGCTATATAGGCAAATTTTAAAGATTACTACTGGATATGTAGATTCCCGAGCATGATCCAAAACTGGGTTTAAATGAAAGGGGGATTAAAGTACGCCTTTTATTATCTAGACTGTCAGGTGTGAGGAGCCCTTTGAAAATATTTTCCTGCAAAGGAATTCTGCTACAATTAAAAAAAAAA
>JACDOX010000022.1:1794984-1919977 GCA_014549065.1 Cardinalis cardinalis | reverse complement strand
GGAAAGGAAAGGAAAGGAAAGGAAAGGAAAGGAAAGGAAAGGAAAGGAAAGGAAAGGAAAGGAAAGGAAAGGAAAGGAAAGGAAAGGAAAGGAAAAAAGAAAAAGAAATGTGAAGAGACTCTCCTCTCTCCCTACCTAGAGATTTCTGAGTCAAACACCTAAAAAGGCTGGCACCTCTCTGTAAATGCTGCGCTGAGGTTTACTTTGTCCTGCAACAGAAATAAATACCCGGGGGCAGCAGCGTCCTGATACGGTATCTTCTGCCCTCGAGTGCCAGACCAGATATGATCCTGATCTCTAAAAATAACTCTTTTCCAAGAAAGACCCTTTTCCCGACCATCTCCCACCATCCGATTGCCTTCACCCTGTGCTGGGATGTGTATTGAAAGAAGATGGTGAAAGATTTAATTTTCCTTTGGGAGATGCAATTACAGCAGAAATACTGCAGGAGAGGCACACTCTCAGACTCTGGCTTCTCAGTATCTCATTATTTATTACAAATGTAGCAAACATTGGGAGTCTACAACCAGCTTAGAGTGCTCATAAATTAGAGGCAGCAGGACTACTTTGGAAAAAAAAAAAAAGGAAAAGAAAGAAAATCAAGACCCAGCTTCGCAGACGTGGGGGAAATAGAAGGCAGATTCGGGGTGATTTTCGATAACTCAGACTTGGAGAGGAAAGATCCTCCAGTACCCTCTCTGTGCGGTCCATGGGACGGGCGGCGAGTCCCTGCCCCGGCGTCAAACGCCGGTCCCGTGAAAAAAGGAATTGTAAAAAAAAAAATAAATTAAAAAAAATTGTGCTAATAGAATAGCTGGAAATTATCCTAGGAAATGGAATCTCTTCCCTGCCTATAGACCCTTAGCTACCGACCAGGGGTCGCTCCCCCTGCCCTGCTTGCGGGTCGGTGCGAGGCGCCCAGAAGCTGAAGATGCTCCTTCTTCCTTCTCCTGTCCTTCCTGCTTCTCCTACTCCTCCCCCTTGAGCTTTTCCTGCAGTAAGGGCCTTTTCCCGCCCCGGGGAATCCCTCCCGAGGGTTTCTGCCCGCCGCACCCGAAAGGGTGCCTTTCCCACCCCCCTCTGCCCGCTCCCACCGGCGACGATAAACCCTCGGGACGAGTCCGCGGGCCCCTGGGCTGGCTCTGGCAGCCGGGGGGACAGGTCCCCTCCTCCCGTCAGGCAAAGACCCCTCCGCCAGGGACCCGGCAGGAGATTTTGCCGCGCCCTGACAGGGCTGGCGCCCAAGGCGGGGTTGGGGATGGAGGGGACCCCCGAATCCTCATCCAGCGGCTCCTCCCCGCCGGCCCAGCCTCCCTTGCAGGCATGCCCGGCTGGCTCCGCGGCGGGGGAGGGGGCGGTGGGCCCGAGGGGCGGGCCCCCTCCCCGGGAAGGTGGGTGCCTGCCCGTTCTGACGCCGGCTGCTCTCGCTTCCTGCAGGTACTGGGATGACTTCCACGCCTGCACCCTCACAGCGCTCACCGATTGCCAGGAAGGAGCGACAGACCTCTGGGAGAAATTGAGACGGGAATCCAAAAACCTCGATTTCCAAGGCAGCTTATTTGAACTGTGCGGAGGCGGCAGCGGCGCGGCGCCGTCCCTGCTGCCGCCGGCCTTGCCCCTGCTGCTGGCGGCTCTGTGGGCCGCCCTAGTGACCTGGCTGCCTTTCTAGGGGGGCGAGGAGCACACTCACACCCACACCCTCTCCATGTGCTGGATCTATAGAGGAAGTGTCCATCCGTTGCTTTGGGGACGTTGTGCTTTTCTGTGGTTGATGATGATGATGATGGTGGTGGTGGTGGCTGATGATGGTGAAACACCCATGTAGGACTGTGGAAGCGTTCTCCCTTTTTTTTTTTTTTTCCTCTTTTTTTTTTGTGTTTTATTTGCCAAATCTTACCAAACAGGCAGCGGCGCGCAGCCCAAATCGGACCTCAGCTTTACTATCGCTTCGAATCAAAAATAGAGAAAAAATATAAAGAAACTAACTCGAGCCCTCGTTGTGCAAACGCAATCTCAGGAACGGCTCTGGGCCACCCACTGCTAAGGCTGTAGCCGGCCGGGTACCTCCCGGCGAGCCACGGGCTCCGCTAAAAATGTGGCAGTGTGCGAGGCGAGAACAAAAACCGCAGACAGGAAAAGGCACTGGCGAGAAATCCAAGGTAGATGTCCACGTGTGAAGCATATGGTGAATAACTCACAATCTCTCATCTTTCCTCCACAGTCGCTTGTTTTTTTTTTGGTCATTCCACTGGAAAAAAAAATTAAAAATAAATAAAAAGAATATTTTTCCTCAAGGGGAAAAGAGAGCGAGAGAGGGAGAGAAAGAGAGGGAAACGAACAGCWAAGGGAGGAAGGAGCAAGAGAAAGAAAGACGTATCTAAATGCCCGGAGGAATGAAGGAATGCTGCTAACACCTCTGAGAGTTTATCTTTACTTGCTGTTCGAAGGCATCTTTCCGAATTCACTGCCTTTAATTTTTTCCTCCTCTTTGTTTTAGATGTTACACATAACAGTAAAATACCTGAATATCCAACCGTAGAGATCACAAAAAGGGGGCTTAAATGTAAATCTAAAGGAAAAAAAAATAACAACAGCAAAATGATTTTGAAAAAAAAAGAGCCTTGATTTTAAAAGAGAAGAAAAATGTAATTTAAACAAAAGTTTATTATAAAGTCAATTCAGCAAAAAATAACAAAAAAAGATTTGCTACAAAGTATAGACAGAAGTATAAAATAAAAATTATTGTTTGAAATGAGGGTGTTGTCCTTTTTATAAAACATACCTAGCATATCTTGGAAAGGACAGGGCTTTTAAGGCAAGGAAGTCTAAATCTTGAACCCATCCCTTGACGAACACGGCAATTTCAGTTCAAACAAGGACAGGGTGCCTCAATCTCTTAGTCGAAGCCCTTCTCTCTCTCTCTTTTTTTGTTGGTTTGGTTTTTTTTCCTCTCTTTTTATTTTCCCCTTTCTTTTGCTCCTTATAAACATGCTGTAAATCCTCCCGCCCTCCTCCTCCTCCCGAAGCCGGGAAGCGCAGCATCCCCGCGTTCCGGGCCGCCCGGGGGCGGCGGCGCGCACCTCCCGCGGGCGCGGAGCGCTGCCCAGCCCCGGCCGAGGGAGGGAAGGCAGCAGCACCAGGGAGGGGGAGGAGGCTGCGGAGCCGGAGCCGGGGCGCAGAGGAGCCCTTTCATAATTAATAAGGCAGCTCAGCCGAAGGAGCAAGGGGAAGGGGGGACGGGGTATTGATTTCGCAGCAGAAGCTGCTCTAACCTCGGCTATTTATAGACGCCTGATGCCTTTATAAAGAAATACACATCAAATAGTGAACACGTCCTTTTTACTTATAAGAGGAGAGCCCAGCTGGCGATCGGGGGTGGGTGGGGGGGCGGCCGAGTGGGCGATGGAGAGGTAGGGACTGGTGCGAGGTGATTTATTCCGCCGGGGAGCCGTCGCCTGCGCGATAGCTCTCCTTTGCCAATGTGTAGGGTGGCAGAGTCTCTCCTTCGCCTCCTCTCCCTGCTCCCTCCTTTCCCAAGGTCCGCAATGTAATGTGTAAGCAATAGCAAATGTAACAGTTCATAAATCAAACAGTGGGTCGCAAGCCAATCTGCATTTCCCAAACGGATTGAATCCCAGCAACGAATGTGCTCGGGAACTGGAGCCAGGCGCCTTTACCACTGGAAGCAATGTTGATTTTTTAATGATAAAATACATTATGCGTGTGTTGGGGGGGGCTTTGCAGAGCTCAGCCTCGCTTCGGCAGGCGCAGGTCTGCTTCAATTTCGTTTTACTTTGGCCTCCCTCTAGATTCAATCCCCACCACCGCCAAAGAAAAAGAAAAACCCTGGAGAGCAGAGCTTTGTTTAAATGGTTCGAGTTATTTTCCCTCCCCACAGAGGATCTAGACCTAAATTGATTTTTCTGTGCACATCTCTGTATTCGTGAGGTCAGGCGCTGCTGTTATGGTTTCCTGTCGCACGAAATGCCAGATGCCGAGGAGAGAGGGGAGAGGAAGCCCTCGCTGGCGTGCCAGGGGCTCCGCAGCTTGCTGTCTGTCCCGGCTGGGCCCCGGGACCGCGGCCGGTGGCCGGCAGCGCTCCCCGCTCCGCCCCGGGGTGCCCGGGCGCCGCTCCCGCCTCTGCCGGCATCCCCGGCTCGGCCTCGGGGCGCTCCCGCCGCCGCCCCCGCCTTCCCGGCTCTGGACGGCGCCCGTCCGTCGGAAGGGAGCCTGCCCGTTGCCTCACCCCACAGAAGAAAGCTGAAACGCCCGAATAAGGGGGCGATTTCCAGCTCATTAGCGGACTCGCGTTACCTTCCTGTGAAGTTCAATTACTAATGAATAATCTCTCCGTAATTAGCACATCCCCCAATTAACCCTCCGTTGAGGAGAATAATAAACGGCGGCAAACCAGTGAAAAAGAGCGGAGCAGGTGGGGAGGGTGCCCGGTGGTCGCTCCCGGGCCCCTTTCCTCCCTTCCGTCCCTTCCTGGACCCTCCTGTTTGGGGCTAATAATTGTCGGGCGCTCATCCCCGGGGCACAGGCCGGGCCCCGGGCCTGCCGAGCTAACCGGGATGCACTGGCCTGCATTGCAGCCCGGGATTTCCCGCACAGGCGGCAGGGAGGGCAGCAAACCCCGGTCCCGCCGGCTCAGCTCCCCCCGGACACACTGGCGAGAGAGGCTCTTCCCGCCGGCAGCTCCGCGGCTTTTTTCGGGGAGCACGAGCAACCAACAAACTCCCCCTTCCCTCCCGGCCCTTCATTTTATAAGAGCCCCCCCATGCACCAGGCATTGGTTGTTCCCTTTTCTGCTCCTTTCAAGGGATGATTCTGAAGCCTTAGCGCAATGGTGGATTTTACGTATTTAATTTTCTCCACCGCAGGGATGGATGGATGGTTGCTCTGCCTTGCCATGTTGTGTGGGCAAGGAAACACGAGCCCTCCGCCAAGTCCCAGAAAAGGACTGAGTGTACTGGACTTGCCTCCTGCYGCCTTGCACCTGTAGGGTTTGTAAAGGCTGCGGGAAAGGCTGGGCTGCCTCTTGCCAGGCTGGTCCCGCTGCCCCAGGCAGCGGCTGCTGTAGCAAGAGCTGGAAGAGGCTCAAGCCTCTAACATCCCTTCTTAACTCCCGGGCAAACGTGAGCTGGTGAACTGGAGAGGGGAAAAACGCAACAGAAGGGCGTTTAAACCTTGACAGTGACCACAGCAAAATGATCTCTCCTGCTTAGAAGAAAACGCGCACACACGCACGCATAAAGGGGAAAAATACCCAACAAAACAAAACAAAAATGCAGATCAACAGGGAAAAAACCCGCAGCTGAAACAAAAGACAAGCCAGCGCATTTCTAGCTGGCTGGATAATCAGGAAGAGTTGCAGCCATTGCGGCTCTGCCTGCCCTAATTCCTGTTCCCAGCTCCGACTGAGCAACCGCAGCCCCGCAGTCCCCGGAGGGCTGCAGAGCTCTGGCTCCTTCTTCCCCGGCAGCGCTGGATGCACCCGCGCTTGTCCTGCGGCTGCTCTCCTGCTGCCTCCCTGCCTCTCCCTTTTAGCAGCCTGGCTGAGCCCTGCAGGGAGAGCTGCACCTTGGCCCGGCTCGGGCTGCCCTCCGACACGGAGACGCCCTGCCGGCGCCGGGCTGAGCTGGTGGCGGTCGATTATTTTTGCTTTAAGGGGAAAGAAAAACGAAAMAAAAAAAAAAAGAAAAAAAAAAAAAAGAGACCTTTTCCCATCTGTTCAAAGGAGATGGAGTGGGCCTGTGCTGGGAGCAAAAGCTTGAGCCAGGACACACAAAACTGAGGAAAAATCTGAGTGGTAGTGAGAGCAAACTGGTTGGTGCTTGTGGAGGGAGCAGGGAGGCATGGTATGAAATAAGGCGCAGTATCCATTTCTGACAGGACTTTTTGGTGCCTATACCTACATCTCAGAGGAAGCAGCCAGTTACTGTTGGTCCTTGGCTCATTTGCACAGTCTAGGGATGAATGGATCAGTGGCACTTCCAGCCCTCTTCCTCTCCAAGGTCCTTTTAAAATCTGTGCAGTTGTCGTCCTGCCCAGTGAAACCCACTAAGTTCTGTGAGAAGGGCTGACAACCTAAGGAGAGAGAGAACAGTTCAGCCTTTCTATTCACCAAGCAGATTCATTAATGATTAGTGCCATTAGGTGGATTACAGTAGTGCCTGAGGGCCCCAATTAAAGGAAAAGTGAGCTTGTTAAATCCAGAAAGCCAGATTCTCCCTCTGATACTCCCGCCTGATGCAGAGGTGGTGCCCCCAGGGTGGGCAGCAGGAACAGCCCTGGCTTTCTATGTGAGCAGCCTCTGTGCCTTACCCCCTCCCTCCTCCACCTCTTCCCTCTCGCCTGCCTTAGCTGCAGATCCGGCTTGCAGGGTGCTGCAGAGCAAGGCTGTTGCAGGAGTTGGCTGGCAGGACTTGCAGGAGGAGGTGTCAAATCAGCTTATTCTTCTGAGCCACTTCATTCTTCATCACGAGTGGGTTTGGGTGGGCTTTTTTTGGTTTAGGTTTTGGGTTTTTTTGGGCAGGGTTGAGAGCAGGCAAAGTGGTGGGGATTGCAGAGGAGTCTGTTATGAAATCAGACGCGATTTTAGGTGTCTGAAAGAGTTTCTTTAGGCTAAAGGCAGCTGAAGATCAATTTCACTGTTGGCAAAAGTGCTTCCAGCTGGTTGGAACTTCTCTTGAGGGGGAGTCTCAACCCAGGGCCCATTGCAATGGTAGTGCAGGAAAGGGCCCATTGCAATGGTAGTGCAGGAAATTTGCTTTGGGCTAAGGACCTTCTGCTGCCCAATCCTACCAGTGAGAAGAGAAACTGGAGATGATGTGGGAGAGTGACAACAGCACTATTACTGGTGAGTTACTGGCTGTTCCTTTCCCCTCAAATCCCCATGCTGGGTCTGTGTTTGAAGACTTTGCTCAAAACCCCATGCTCCTGAACATGGGTTTGCTAACAAATGGGCAGACTGTGCTGGCACAGACTTTTCCTTTCAGGAGGTACTGAAGAAATAGGTTTAAATGGATCAAATTCTCAGAAACCCAGCCTGCGGCTTGTGCCTTAGCTTTTTAGGCTGTACTGTTTGTTTTATTTTGTTTCTTTGTTTGCTTATCTCCAAAGCTGATATGAAGAAAAGATGGAAACAGCCTCCTGAAGGTCAAGGTGAGACTGACCAACACCCGATTGCTGGTACTCACCAGCAGTAATAAATCCCTGATCATAGGTTCTGGAAGTCTCTTCAGAGAAACAACATTGCTGCAGGGGACCAACAACTAGTTCTGACCTTCTTTACACAGCCATTCTCTGGGAAATGTATCCCCTGAAGCCAATGTGGATTCTGCCTAGGTAAGGATTTTGAATGCTCAGTTTTACCTCAGATGGGAATGTTATCCCAATATGAACTCCAGGTTCATGCCACTGAAATAGAAAGAGGTCTGTGTGTGCACTGTGCTTTGCACCTCCACATTTCTTGTCCAGGATATCAATTGATTAAGTACTGTGAAAAACTTACTAGATTTCTCAAGGCAGCGAACAAAAACCTCAGAACCTCAGTCAGCCAAAGTAAAAACCAAGTAACCAACCAAAAAAACCATTAGTAACCACAAGAAAGAACAAGAAAGAAACAATCACTGATAGTGATAGGAGTTGTTTTATCAGATTTATCCCCTTAAAACACCTATTTTGCTGCAGTGGCTGTCAGTAAGTTTCCTTCAGAGACAGCTATGCACATGGTCTAATTCTGCCAAATGCACCTCTTCAGGAGTCAAACCATGTGTCTAGTATAGTCTCTCTTTGTCAGGACTTCTAATAGTAGCGCTTCTGACAATTGTAGTGCCTTAAGTGCAAGAAGTTTTGCAGTAAATGGTCAGTTTGGTATTTATGCCTCTTTTAATGTATTTTATTTTGACTGGGTAGTGTAAGAAGTCTTATCCATTCCTCTGTTCCCCTGGGGCACTTTCAATTTTCCAGTCCTCTGGCACAAGCTGCCTTTTGCAAAGGAATGATTCCTGTAAAGGCGCTGCCTCATCTTGTTTCCCATATTCTAACAAATCCTTAAATTATGTTGTCAGATAAAAAATACAGAACATATTTTGTTAGCATGGAACATTGGTCACATTAGTTTCACAATGCCTCATTGAAGGATCCAATATGTCAGAAAATTGTCCTAAGCTTTGCTGTTTATTGAGGCTTAATAGGTGCCCTTGTCCCTTTTACTAGAACCATGATGCAATACTTGTTTTTTTTCTGTTGCCAAGACATTTCATCTCTTATCTCCTTCACCCTTACTCCTAGTGTCCATTAAATGGGAGCAGCATTTTCAGACCTTTGAGATTTGCGAAAAATAAGGAGATAGGCTTTATTAATTACAAAGATTTTATTTTATCTTTTAGCTTTCATCAGAAGAGAAACGTCCGGATTGAAATGACAACAACAAATAATAGGTAAAGGATGCACCCGTGTCGCTTCACAGGTCTGTTATGCAACAGAAAACATTCAGCCCTGGGTGCAGGAGAGTTGTGGCTCCCGGCCCTCTCTGAAGAAGCCTCCTCTTACAGAAGGTTGTAGCAGCCCAGCCTCACGCAGGTGCTGTGCTGCAGGCATTCCAGGCTGTGAATTTCAGCCCGTGCCCTCGGCTGGACTGTCCAGGGCAGGTTGCAATACCTGTCCTGCTTGCAAAATCCCAGTTCGTTTTCAGCCATGTCACTCACTGCTCACAAGCCCCCTGGTTTTGCTGTGCATCAGAAGTTCTTCTAATTACCTTCCCTCCATTTTCTTTAGGTGCTGGTGATTTGCACTCTCTCCACCTAGATCAGATATCCAGCACATCAATACTTAGAAGGCTTAGGAGAAGAAGAAAACATCAATATTTCACTGAACACAAAAAGTTGCACAACTCCCCAGTCTTTATTTTAATGTCAGCTGTGGTTAGTTCATCATATTTCTTTTTTTCCTGTAAGATGAGTGATTTCCACTTCTTTTTGAATCCCACCTGTGCAAATAGCTTGTTTTTCTCCCTAGCAAGTGTTAACAAGGAACTGCGAGGGTTTTGTTCAGGCTCAGTAGTCAGGCAGTCCTGGGGCGTCTGACTTCTAGGAAAAGCCACAGCAGGAACAAATGAGAGCCAGCCCACGCACCAGGCACAGCTTTTGCTGGTCCTCAGCTCGTGTTCCAGCTCACACTCGTGGTAAATGGATCTCTGTTAGCAACTGCAACGCCGACCAGCGCCGGGAGCACAGATCTGGACGAGCTGGATGCTTCATCATGGAGCTGCCCTTAGAAATGATGGCCCATTGTGAGGCAGCTTCACCCTCCTCAGCAGAGCCCACGGCAATTTAGGACTTGCTCTGCTCACTTTAGTCCGTGCAATTTCATCCTTTGTGTGAACCAGATCATGCAAATGGGGGCACCGGAGTCACAGGGAAGTCGAGTTCCACACGAGGAGTGGCATGAGAAGGAGCAGCAATTAGCTCTGAATTCACCCTACCAGCCTGTCATTTCTGCACTCTCCCCTGCTGCTCTGCAAGTGGAAGCCTTGAGCTCTAGAAGAAGGGGAGAAGAACATTTTGCTCATGCTCATATTAATCAAGTCATCTTGTGAGCTGCTGAATCTGTGAAATTGTATCTCCCATGGAGTTCGATGGTAATGACTGTCTTCGATGTGGACTCTCTGGTGTCTAATAATACAGTAATATTTCTGCAGTGGATGCACTCCCAGCATTTCTTCTCCTCTGCCTGCCTACTTCTACAGCACTTGTAGGCAGCTCAAATCTTTGAGACTTCTATCCCCTGTCAAGTTTGATCAAACTCAGTTCACAGGCTCAAAAATTATTTAGGGGGGACAGACTGGCACTTGTACAGACAGTGTGATCTCATAAGCTTCCTTTCCTTGGGAAACTAGGCTACCAACCTAGCAACGGGGTGAAAAAAAAAGCCATCCTGCTAGCAAAGAGGACCTAAACACCAGGAGGAAAGAGGGGAGGTGGGAGAGGAAAGTGAAGCTGTTTTGAAGGGAAAAAATTGCTGCCTTGTGGCTGCAGAGCTCTCACACACTTAAAGGGCCAGCCTTGGAGGGACATGCTGGAGAAAATATTCTCCAGGAGATGAAAAGTTCTCTCATGAAAATTGGTAAGGGAAAGAAATGACCTGGATTCATCTCACCACCTGGCATGCTGAATGGATATCTTTATGGTAAGGATTGTCTCTGGTGACGCTCGTTCCTCCCTGTGGACTAGAGGAAGACACAGGCACAGTTAGCATGCAACCTGTATGCCTGCAGCATCTAAAGCGAGGTGTGTCCTATCCCAAAGGGAATTATCTTCTTCCCACTCTCTCCTTCAGACCAAAGTTTTCCATGGTGCTGCTGCAGGGTTTGTTACTTCATGTACTACATTTGTATTTTAGAAAAGCTGCTGTGTGTCTTAATAGCTGCAGATGTATGCATGGTTTTACTGGGCATTTATTATCACTTATCCTCTTTGCACTGAAACCTTTCCTGTCCTTGTATCTTACGGAATAAAATTCTTTAAGTGAGCTTTAATGGTTCTATGTTTCTACTTTACAAATTAGGGAGTTGTCATCCCACTTCTATTTGCTATCATACAATGTTTGAGGCTGTCAGAAGTGTTATAGTGCATACTCACATAAATTGATATTTAATTTCAGTAATTATAATGTCACTAATTGTGTTTTTGCACCTGATGCAATTACTCACATTCATCTATTGAGCTCTTCTTTGTTCTTTCTAAATTTAGGCGTTCCCTTATTCTTTAATCTTCGCTGCCTATGGTAGATCATACAAACAATAAACTTGGAAATAAAAGCTCAGACCTTCCCATCAATTTCTGTGTGCCAGATGAATGGGATAGTTTGGAACTCTGTGTGCACCTGGAGTGCAGGATATGCTCAAAAACCCACTGACTATTTTTATGTAATTTTTATGAGGCTTAGAGGGGGTCTGGTTATCCAAACGTTGCACAGTGCAATTGCTTGTACCGGCCTGCTCCTAAAAGTTTTCTAATTTTTAGGAGGCTTTTTTGCTTGTAGCCTTTCACTTAAAATTACTTCAGGACTGCTGTGGCAGCCCCTTTCATCTGGCCCTTCACCAGCACTCTTTTCCTCACAGCCTTCCAAGGGTGAACTTTATTCCCTGGGAAAAGGCTTCCTATACTTCAGCCACCCTCCTGTGCTCTCCTCCTCTACCTTTTCATCACGTCACTGTCAAGTTATAATTCATATCATTCATCACTCAAGTTCCCACTGTTTCCACTTGGTGCCTTCTAGATCCATGAGTACATACTACGTATGAAGATTCATAGTAGTAATTTTAATATAGGATAAGTGATACCTGATTAAAAATTCATACAAGGCATATCCACCAATTAGCGTGCAACGTTCAAAATTGTACTTAATCCTACTTAATCAAGCATAATCCAGCCCGTGCCAGCATTGCCATCAGACAAAGATCACTGGAAGGCAACTTGAGCAGGCTTTACTACAGGGTATAATTTTATTAGAGGGTGGTTATTGATAGGACAGTGATCCCCTGCTGCACTGGAGCAGACACCAGGAGAGGATGGCCACCTGAGGATTCCAACTGCATCCCGTCTACAATTTTCCTATTAACCTTAAACTTGGTGTATGCCACCAGCTACAAAATCAATGAATAAAGCATGTGCTTTGTGTCTGTCAACTTGCCTCAAATTTCTCTGTGTTAAAGTGCAAAGTAAAAAAATAATCTGGGCTTCAGAATTTCTGATGCGTCCCAGCAGAGAGTTTGAGGATAGTGTTCCCTCTTTTTAAGGATACCTAAGACTCATTGGCCTCTGGGTTATAGTCCACATAGAAACTTCTTTTGGTTCTATTTCATTAAAAAAAAAATCCTTTAGTGGGCAGTACGTCTTTATTATTATTGCCACATGTCAATATTATTGCCATCCATTATTTCACTTTAGGAGTGGCTTTTATTATTTTAGCTTGAAAACTGTTCCCAGCTGTCTTAAATTAAACCAACATAAATTTAATTTAACCTGAAGGGAATAGTTACCTCCCAGACAGCTGCTATCTCTCTGCTGCTAGAAGTGTGTGGTGCTGCAAGATTTTACATCCTATGACACAACCAAGGCTGCTTTTGGGCTCGAGTGCCCATGTGATAATAAGGACTGACTTTACTCAGTTTTTTGAGTTTAACTAGTCTTCAGAAACCAGCCCTTTGACTGAGTGATCAAATTCATCACTTGGTGCAAATGTATGTGCACTACAGATCATGTCAGAACAGTGGGGCCTGAGCTGGGCACCCAGTGGGCAATGAGGTACCATTATGCAAACTACTGCTTGTACAGGTATTTAAATAAACTTTTATGCGTCAGCTTCCTTGGAGAAAAGACCAAGAGGTCTGTAGAGGTGTTCCTTAGGAAAAAAAAATGCCTAGAACAACATTGGAAGGTGATTTGTGCTATGGTGTCTGGAGAACTCAACCTTAACAATAAGGTGAAATACCTAAAGGAGGACCAACAGACCTTAAAACAAATGCATCTGAACAAAACTTTGTTGGTAACAAATATTTCCTGATGATGCTTATCATCAGAAATTACATGGATCACACATGGACCTTGTTGATCTCTTGTGGGTCTCTCCAAGCCTTTTTCACAGCTTTCTATGTGATAAATGAACATCATTAGGAAATACTTGCTCTTTCAAAATATTTGCTCTTTGCAGAATGTGATCTTTTGGTTAAATAACCAATATTATTTGGTCATCAGTAACTACCACTACTGAACTAATGAAAATCTTTGCTGACCAGCTTTTCTGAAGACTTACTGGGGCAAAGACTTGCTAGCAAACTCATGAGGTTGCCCTGGCACAGGAAGGTCAGTGTATGTTGCTTTGGGATCAGGGTGAGAGAAGAAGTTCCAAGACATGAAGCTGTGTTGGACATCTGCACATGGGCTGGTAAATAAGTCCTCTTAGTCAGATACCCCATGTCTTCAACTGGCTGCTCTTCTCTTCCAGGCCTTTCCTGCAGCATACCTTTCCTCAGCAGCTTTACCAACCATGTTCCCCTCACCAACCATTCATGAGATCTTCAGATGTCAAACCCTCTAATGGTATCTATTGTGTATCTATTACACAAAACCCTCTCATGTCAAACCCTCTAATGGTATCCTTGTGTATCTATTGTCCTGAAGAGCTGATGGACACCCAGCAAAAGAAGCAGATTATAGGCAGTGGAGCTTTAGTATTTTTACACCATGACAAGGAAATTTTTTATCTCAGGTTACTTACATAACCTGCCTCAGAGGATAAAGGTGTAGGAGGAAACACAGTCAAGAGGTAAAGGTTTACCCTGGATATTTATATTCAGTGTACAGGAAAGATGCTTGGTGACATGCAGATGTTTGTCCCACTTTTTTTTGTGTAAACAGCACCTGGTTTTAACATGTGAATTTAGCACCTTGTTTGGAGGAGTTGGGGCTGCATGAACTCTGCATTTGGCACTGAGGAAAGAAAATCCTTGGGGGCTGTGGAGCCCTGAGACTGAGCTTTAAATATGTACTTAAAGGTCAGACAGCAGCTTTGGCAAGTCATTTTAGCTTTTTTTTTTTTCTCTGACATATTCCTAAAATGGGCTTAGACTCTGGAAGCACCTGTTAAAGAGGATAGTAGAAACCAAACTTTTTATGATCATAAAAGTGGAGCTTCAAGTCTCATATTTTTTGAGAAATATAGCTCTGGAAAATGAGTTTAGAGCAAAAGAATACACTGACTGCAGCTGGGAGTATTGCACTTGGTAATGTAGAACCTGTCTGAGGAATAGACAGAATATATTTAATGTATTATTTGCTAGGTCAGTGAAACTCCAAATACAAGTGAAACCATCAGAAAGTTTCCTTGGGTTTGTGGCACTGGTTAAAATCTTGAGTGCTTCTGGACTTAATTTTCAGAAGTTTCAGGTCCTCTCAGTTCCCAGAGTTATTACATCTGGAACTGTGGCTGTTTCAAGTTTAAGCTCAGCATGAATTAGGGATTTCAATATGATGATGAAATATTTTGTTCTTAGCCTGGTGTACAGACATGAGTCGGCTGTAGCTTTGAGTTCCATGTGTTAACTGCCTCAGGGTTGGATCGATAGAAAGGCAGTTTTTGAAAGAAAACAAAAACTAATGGTTGTGTAGAAAAGCATGAATATAGGCCATTTTATGCTGTATCCCGTTATCTATGTCTGTCCTCTCTCCAAGGCAGGCTTGGTTGTATGCACTGGTATTGTCTGAAGCTAGTTCTTGTTCACAGGCTTGGGTAATGTTTATGCACTTGTATCTCCAGGCCATTTCTGACACAGCCCCTCAGGATGTGGAGAAGCCAGTCCTGAATCTCCCCTGAGATCAGCTGGTGGAGCAATGCCAGATAAAGCAAGTCTCCAAGTAAATTTCACATGTAGCGTAATATATATTCACATAATAGCAAATTATTGCTCAAGAAGTTTGTATTCCCCCTGCAACTGTCACTGCACATGCCAAAACTGTTCTGCCAAGCTGCCTCTGAAGCCCCATTTCTGTGTCTGCTTTTGCATATTTGGATCCCCAGGACAGGCTGAGCCCAGGTGACAGATACACGGGGCATCCTGTGAGCTGCAGAATGGGAATGAGCTTCCCACTCTTACCTTTAGCCAGCTGTCCCCTGGCAGCAGCTCCTGTGCTGGATTTCAACCCTTAGGATGTGGGAATAGAGTCCCACTGGTGAGTGGGGCTCGGGAGCACCCCCAGACCCACGTCCAGCTGACACAGGTCTGGGTGGAACAAAGCCTTCATGTTCCTGGAACCCAGCTTGGCTCTTGGTGCCTTCTGGAAGCACCTGCTTTCCTCTGAGCATCGACCAGGAAGTCTCTCTGATCATCTCTGCACATACCTGCAGTGGCCTAAAAGGAACAAAGTGGCCCGAGATGATCTGAGAGCATGAATAGTACCCACAGGTGCTTTAATCCTGTCAAGGGTAGGGTGTTTTTCCACTTTTGCTCATAAATTAGAGACCAGAGACCTAATTACCTCACAACTTTCCCTAAGATGATAGCAATTATGTATTTTAAAGTGCTTTGGGTTAGGCTAAGAGAATAAAAGTATAGAGAAAAGCCAAATTCTGAGTTTTGTGGCTTTTTATTTCTGCAGAAGCGCATTGCTGAAGGATGCCTGAGAAATGCCTGGAGCCCTTGGCTGCATAAAGGGGGCAAAAAGAGGTGAACAGCTTTGTCTGTCAAGTATGAGGTTATGCAATGATAGATGTTCCCAGATGACTTGTCAAGTACTTCTACGGAGAAGGGACAAATACAGAATAAGGGCAGCATCACTCAATAAAATTTGCAAAACTGAAAGATGAGAAGAGAGCACTTGCAACTCACTAAATGTTTCTTCATAGCTTTGTTGTCTGACAACTTGGCTGAGCAGCAATACCATGACCTGACACAGACTCCTGTGGAAAGTCTCATCTAGCTCTGGGCTTTTATTTGCATCTGGAACGTTTTGTCAAATGCCTTTTCGTTTGCTTGGCTGCTCAAGAGGTGCACACACCAGCCAATATTCTTAACCATAAGCAGATAATCCAACTGGTACTACTGGTTTAATGCTGGTTCCCTATGGCAAACTGTGGTACAGACTTTAACTTGCGCAGCGTGAATTGAAATCATCCATAGAATTCTCAGCAGCACTTCCTGAAACACTCTCCTACTGTTGGCAAGGGCAGCCAACAGGAGAGGTTTGAGCAAGTGTGGCTGGTTCAGCTACGTCACACCTCAGGGCTGAGTTGCTTCCAGTCACCTCTTCCTGATTAATACCCTGTGAGGAAGCTGTTATTGAGAAATCAGTGCATTACTCCTGCTTAACTCAACYTTTGAGCTGCTGTTAAGAAACAGCAATGGCACTTTGTATTTGCACCTTACCCTAATCAGTGATAACTTGCAAGTGTGGACAGGTCCTGGGATGCATGATTCATTATCTTAGAGGAGTGAGAGCAATGTAACGAACATGCTGAGTGACCCAAGGGAGAATCTTCTATCCAGTCATTTTATGAAAGGAATCTGAAATTAATTTTGCCATGGAGATTTGGGAAAAGAGAAATGGGGTTCTTTTCTTCACTTGACCAGTAAGAACAAAGGAAAGAAACCAAAGGAAATCAAGCCAGCATTTCAATGGGATACCCTGTTTGCACTGTTCTTGCAGAATAAATTCGGGAAATTACTATTTCATTCTCATATAGATTGTCTCCCACCAATGTTTCTCACTGGAGAGGGCTATCTGTTTTGGTGGCATCCTTATCTGTGGCAGGAGCACTCATGGATAGCAGCCATCCCTCAGATGTAGGAGGAGGAAGCCTGCCAAGCTACCTGGGCTCTCATCAATCAGGCTGAAGATGGGCAGTAAGATATTCACTCATGTATGAGAAGTAAATTGTCTTGGATCAAATCTCTTGCGTGTCCAGTAACTGATAAGCACCCAGAGGAAAATGGCATTTCTGGGAAGAGAAAAGACGCAGCTCTTAATTGAGAGTGTGTGCATGTGACTTGGCTCCCCAAGAAGATCTACAAGAGCCAGGATTCCATGGCCTTTTCCCCCTAAACAAGGCACGCTGTTTATCCTCGTACCTTTACAGACGTCTGGCAGCATTGCCTGGTGTTTCTCATTTTTCCCCATGGAGATAGGTCAGAGAAGCCTGTGGTGCCCTGTGGGGGCTGCAGTGCTACAGAGGTGAGATCCTTTGGGCAGATGGGCAAAATCCATGGGTTCTGTGGGCTGGGGAAGGTCTCCTGCCCTTCAGTGCTCCAGAGCTGGGTGAACAGCACAAAATCACTGGTATTTTACAGGGGTTATTCCCTCTGTATTTTCTTCTGTTTGTAAAAGGATACAGGGAACCTCATGGTAGTTAAGATGAATTATTTGCCACTCTTGCCTTTTTTGAGCCATGAGGGCCTGTTTTCACGGCTGGACTGGTTTCTGAGAGTTGATTCACATCTGGACTATTTTCTGACCCATGTAGGGACCCTCCACGGCAAAATCTATCCTCCTGTACAGCTAATGTCCATATGTACTTGTGCTGTTGTGGCTGGGGGCTTCTCCCCACTACTCCAAAAAGGCCTTTGGCTGTAGCAGATTTCTCTTCTGGAAATCCCTGTCCTGCTGATGTATCCTGAAAACTTGAATGGAGAGCTCTACTCCTCCCTGTGCTCAGAGTGAGACTCAGTGTCCTAACTCATTCATTGATCCACTGAAAGTCAGCCTACCAGCATGCAAGGTGAGTCTGGAAGGTCCTGTTAGGAAAGGACCTTGGTCTGTGCTCAGCCTGCAAATCCCAAACACTGGTGCACACAAGGGCTGTGGCCCTGAGAGCTCGGGAGCAAACCATAGGCTCAGTAAGATGGGTCAAGCCACAGTAAATGAGTTGATCATCGACCTTGTCTCCTTTTCCTGTTTGTGAATTACCTAAGAATGCACTTGCTATTTTCCAAGGGTAGGTCAACTTGTTTTAAGTAAAATTTGTGGTCCTTTGCTTTGCTTTATTTAATGCCTAGAAGGAAGCAACAGAGCTGCGGGAATAATAAAGCAGCATGACCATGAACACCATACAAACCCCCAGAGAGGAGGCATGGCAGAAGACACAGCAAAGGTCAAACTTCACTGTGCTTTTTCAGTCTGAAAATGGGATTTTCTGTGTGTGTGTGTTCTTAAATGATCTTTGTTTTTGTACTGATTATCTTTAAAAAACCCGTGTGCTCAGGGGCCTGAAAAGCTCTGCCACTGTTCGCTCTTGTATTCCAGAAAGTCAGTGGGAGTGAGCTCTGCAAAACAGGGCATGGTGGGCATGGTGGGGAGTGGGACACTGGGGATAGGCAGGAGTGGCAACACCAGCACCACACATTGCCAGGTCCTGGTGTCCATTCCATTGCCAGATCCTGTGTGCTGGGGTGAGGGCACAGGATCTTTAGGCTGATCAGACTTTACAGGGGTGATTGCACTGCCTTCGTTTACATCCCAGCACTGTGTAACAAACAGTTTTTCAGCAACAGCTCGACAAGGAGGTGGACATGCATAGCAAAGCATGGAAATGAGTTTGGTACTGTCACATGGGACATCTCAACAGGCACAGCTTTAACCACAGGGGCTTTGCTTACAGCTGAGCCCACAGCTTCATTCCCTAAACACTCTTTGATGCTATCTTCCTTTTCCAAATGCCACTGCCTCCCACACAGGCATACACACCACAGAAATGTTGGCAGGACTTCTGGGTCATCTGCATCCACCTGTTCTGGGCTGCACTGTTAGAGTCAAGAGTTCAGAAAGGGCACCACAAACTGGAAATATTTCCTAGCAGACCAACCAGGAAATTTATGATGTGAGAAACAACTCACTAATCTTTCTCATAAAATATCCTGGATCCACATACGACATTTATAATCTAGCAGCAGCCAGTTCTCTGTCACATGTGGAAAATTAGTTTGCTTGTTCTTAGCTAACTGGTGAAAAGTAAATTAGTACTTGTTATTTAATAGTAGGATGACAAAATATGGGTTACTCCACCCTTTTTGTCCTAGATAGCAATTTTTTAATAGGATCCACTTTCCTTATGTTCCAAATGAGTCATGAGAGTGGAAAATTACTCTAATAATAAACAAACCTTGCAAAGGCCTTTGGGACCTYGCAGAAACAGGGTTCAGATGGCTGCACAGTGATGGAGATTCCCCACAGCTCACACAGAGGAGTGACTGCCAAGTGTTAGCAGTCACAAAGCAGCAGATCCCAGAGGGCATTTCTTCACCATGGCAGAACAGCCTCAGCCAGGGGAAAAGTGTGCTACATCCAGGTTAGGAAGTCCCATGGCTTCTCATTGCTTCATATTAATATGTATTCTCATGAGAAAAATTACTCTGCACATGCCTGATTTTCATATTTGTCTTCCCCATGGCCCTGCAATGGTCCCAGGGTCCCAGGCTGAAGGCAGGGATTAGTAGCCAGATTAGCTGCTGCTGCTACAACTATCAAATGAAATAAAGGAGGCAGAATAGCAGTCTCCTCATTTTTAAGGTAATTAGTGATAGAAAAGATTTATGACCCCTGCATTTATTGACTGTTTAATTTATTGGACAAATAGCCCTGTGACAGAAACAAACGTAAACTGAGTAGAAGTACTCCAGTGAAAGATCAGACTGGAAAATGTCCTTCAAACATTTTGGAGCTGGAAAATATTGCATGGAGATGCAAGACTTTACTTTACGAAATCTTATTTACTACTTACTTTTGTAGTAGCTGATGGCATTCCACTTGTCACATAACCCTGAGTTTGACTGGGCAGCCTTGGATTACAGGGGACTCTTGATCAGGCTTCAAGTGCATGCAAAAGGCTAAAGTTTCTCCTCTGAAGTGACTAGGCAGCTCAGAGGACAAAACTATGGATTTCTAATCATTATAGATGCAGAGAAAATAAGAATCGAGAACTATTACGGGTCATTAATAATTATTATCTAGATGCCTTACAACATACAGGCGCAAAAAAGGCCTCATTCCCCAATCTACAGTGCTGCAATGCAACATCAATCCATTCCAAATCTAGGGAAAGGCTGAGGGAATGACAGGCCCCTGGTTCCAGCCCTTCAGGCTGTGGACTGGCATGGTGAGACACATGGAAGCCAAGGGCAGACGTGTCCTCCCATGGTATTTCCCATGTCCCTTTCTACCAGGCCTTAGGGCTAAAATGGAGGGAGCCTCACAGGGAGCTCCCTCAGCAGCTGGAGTGTCCTTGTGAGGGAGAAATGACGTTTTGGAGCCAGGCATTTGGCAGGCTGGGATTTAAAAACACGAAGGGGTCATTGCAGGAAGTTCACAGGCACATGTCATATTCAACGTGGAAAAGATGTCACAAGATTATCGATGAGGGTAGGTCATTAGCCAAGGGTGACAAGTATTTTGGTGGATGATTGCCAACTGAAATGACCATCTGTGTCAAATCAAATTAAACTGGCCATCAGTACACTTGTCAGTTGAGAAAGAAAAAGGAATCAGGGAAAAAAGGCTTTATTTTCTGAACTGTCAGTTTACTTCCACAGCCCTGAAAAACTGGGCACACCACCAAATGGATGGTGAGCACATACTTACCTTGAGCATTCAGGCTGTCTCTACAAGGTAAGGAGAGTTCTTGGTAGGAGTAAAAATTAAGAATAAGGCTCAAATGCTTTTATTGGAAGCATGATTGACTGTTGGCAGGATTAAAATCTGACTATTTTTAATAACTAATCCATGTCTACAGTTGAATCCCATTAAAAATCAATTTTTCAAGGAAGAGGAAGTTTTTCTTCTAAATTTTCTCATGAGAAAAGGTATTATTCTCACTACCCTACCTCATCTACAAAATCAACCAAACAAAAAAGCTAAGCACATTTTCAGCAAAAGAAAAATGTCTTTGTGGGAGGTTTCTGATTCTCTTTAACAAAGAGAGACAACGAAGTTCTATGACTGTCTTTAACAAATGAAAAACCGTCTCCCACCTGCTCCTTTCTTGACTGCAGTTATTTCAGCCATATTTACCTGAAAATGCCTTTTCCTGTGAGGATTGAAGCTGGGGGATGAGGTGTGCCAGCCTAGTCCTTTTTGCCTGTGCCATTCTAGTCCCTCAGGCCTCAATCTGTTGTTTGTTGATTTGGCTGAGAAGAGGTGCTATGGGAAGGGAAAGACTGCCTAGCTTGTTTTCCCACCTGAAAGACAGGATTTCCCTCTTTTCTCTTGGCCTGAGTAGCTGTGCTTGGTGCTCTCTCTCCTGTCTCATGCAGTGAGGACTCCCCATCCTATTTCAGTCTGCTGAAATCACCCCCTTCTCCCAGAGCGCTGCAATTAAAGCAGCTTAACGAGTTTGCATACGTCAGCCAAATTTCCTTCAGTGGCATTTAGAGCAATGTAATTTATCTCACAGTTGCTGTGGATTAATGCAGAGGATCAGCTCCCGTTGCTCACCTCATGCCTGGTAATAGGCACTGAGTTGCTGCCATTGGATGCTGTGCCTGAGCCCTCGAGCCCTGGGGAGCAGCCCCAGCTGCTGCACTGGAGCCAATGTGTYGCCTGTATAATTGTCCAACATCATCTGGCCCAGAGTGCCCAGACTGGACCCCTCTGTGGGAAAAGGAAAACCCTTAGGCACGACAGACTCCTGTGGTCTCCTACAGACCGCATTCCATGTACTGGAGTTTAAATCCTGAAACTTGTGATTTTCCTCTTTTCAGTCTTCCTCTTTCATTTTTCAGGATTAAATTTCCTCAGTCCCGTTATTCTTTTTCATCCTGGAAATGTCTCCTCATTAAAACCTCCAACCGGCGGAGAATATATATGTGACACCACTGAGAAATGTGGATTGTCTGTCCTTGGCCACCAGCTAAGCCACTCTTTGGGCACTGCTGGCTTTCCACAGGATTCCCAGGGGTTTACTGAAGTCTCAACTCAGAGTTTTGACCAAAATAAACAAATTGAAAAAAAGGTTATTAACACTTATGAACAGAAACTCTGCCAGCCTGGGTCACACTGAAACCCTGATGTTTTCGTACCTGTCTTGGGTGAAGACATTTACTGACCCCTTTGATTATCCTAGCTTTGAAGGTCTATCATTTTGGYGTCCTGTGGGGGCAAATTGAGGTCCTGATAACACAGATCCCATCAGTGGAATTTTGCTGGGGAAGAACTCAAATCCTGAATAGCAACCAGCTTCCCACACCTGTAAGTATTTGCTTTAGGGCTAAAACATTTCACACTCAGTGCAAACCCACATGTAGTTAGAAGTCTATAGGAACACAAATATCCGGTGTCAGTGTTCAATTTGTGCCAGCTCTGAGCATGAAAGCCTCTCCACAGTGCAATAGCAGCAAGCCTCTTAACCTAGGAGGGTTTAGGGACTGTGAGCATTACAAGATTCATTCTCTGAAAATACACAGAAATGTACTTCTGGAGGAGTACAGTGAAGCACATTTTCACATAATGTCCATGAATATTTGCTGAAGTCAGATTTTGAATTGACTGTCACAAAGAGCCAGACAAGACACCCAGCTCCTGGTGCTGATCCCATACAGTCAGATAACACAAATGTAGCATTCAATAGTGCTGGTCCAGGCAGTTTGAGCTAAAAATATTCTTTAATGCCTGCAAGGCAATTAATAAAAAAATACTCCTGGGCTAGATGGGGGAGTTTAATTTGCAATAAGCTATTCATATGATAAATGATTCATTAAAAATTAGTCTACATCATCCAATCACAAAGCATTTCTTGTTAGGGAGTCAAAAGAAGAAGAGAAAGGGAATAATTTTCATTATAATTACAGCAAGAAGAATATGAATGATGATGCACTGAAAAACTTTACATGTTTCTGTACAGTAAAAATTAGTCTCACCTTTTCCCCCTGCTCTTTCATAATTTAAAACTTACTTGCTTTTAAAAGTTCAAGCCTGTCATGTGGTTAATCCRCACTGAGAGCTAGTGTAGATGACATGTTTGAAAATAATTGGTTTTAGGAGTAAGAAAGTTATCAGTGCTGAAATTTGCTGGCTTCTTTTAGAGAACACATTCTCTAGAAAACATTTTCTACAAGACAGGAAATTATTTTTCTGATCCTATTCTTGCAAGTGGATTTAGTAAAACATAGCTCAAAACATTTCAATTGTAATTTGACTTGAATTCAAACTTTGTTTTTATTGTCAGCTTTTATTATCTACCACTACATAGGCTTCCTATTATCTTAATGGTACAGCACCACTGATGCAAATCTGTTTCAGTTGACCATTCTTGCAGCCACCTCAGCATTATTATAGTCAAATACCTCTCTAAATTAAAGGAATGATAAGATTGAATTTCCAAGCACTCAAAAGTTTGAAAAGTTGAGGAAAAATGAGAAACTGCATCTATATGTTAACAAACATGCCTCATTTATGCAATGGCATGCTGTATTTTCAAAAAAAGTGTTGCCCAAATGCACCATTATTCAATATTTCTTTGACAGAAAATAAAATGTTCAGCACTCATTACAAAACACCAAATGGAATCTTATTTCATTTTCTCCTGGATGTTTCTAACACATTCTGACTTGAATACTTGAGCAGAGACAGGGCAATGATACACTTATTTCCAGAGCACTGTGAGGGAAGAGTGGTAGAGGCAGTAAAGCCTTGCTTGTGAATTAAGTGATCTCAAACACATTATCTACAACTTCAGTATTCGCATAATTGCATTCAAATTGTAGTTCCCATCTTAGAAATGCAGCCCTGGAAGGGACGCCCTAGATGATGCAATTCAGGGTCCTGCACTGGCAGGCAGTGGCTTTGTAGGGTCCCTTTCATCAATTGCTCAAGCTTCACCTCAAAGCTTAGGGTAGGGTTATTTTGGCTTCACAGCATCCCGTGGAAGCCTCCACGAGGATCCCATCACTCTGATAGCAGAAAGAGCTGCTCATTTCCAGTCTAGACTGACTCCTAGACATTTTAAAATCATTTGCTATCATGCTAAACTGACTTTTTAAAGCAACCCTTTTTCCTCTCTGGGACATTTGCAGACAACAATTCTACATTTTGTCAGCTTTTTTAGTTACTAGGCTAAACAAGAGAAATTCAGAAGACAGCCAGTAATCACCCTCTGTATTCCTGGCCTGCACCTACTTCAGGTGCATTGTTCTTAAAATGTTGAAACTAGTTCTGGACCTAAGCCCATCACATGGTCGTCTTCCAAAAAAAGTACTATGGTCAGGCTAGGTTATAAAGAAATTAAAACAGAAGATTAGCATGGAAAGTGTCAGGCAGCCTCGAGGTGGCAGGACCAATTTCAGATGTAACACTATGAGTTCCAGAGCAAGGACAGAGCCTGAGACTCTGCTTGTGGTGTGGCTGAACCATTGTCTGCAGGTTCACAGAGACATCCAGTAGCTCACGGAGCCAACTCGGATCCTAGCTGAGAGGAAGCGGGGAAACCTCCCCTTTACAGTCTTGGTTATTCTGAGTAAAGTCAATGGATCTGGGGTAAGGGAGCTGCTGCATTTTTGGGTCTTTTTCTGCTACTTGCATAGGTTTCCTGACAGAGGAGATGCACAGGATGGCAAAGATGGCACAGGACATGAAATATTAATCTGGAGAGAGAAAAGTGTTCTTAGACATTACAGCCCTTGAGTCAGCCCTCTGTCTTTTTAGCACCATTCCATATCTTAAGTCAGTTCTGAAAGTAAGCAAATGCTTTATTCTCTCTGTGCTTCTTTCCCTTTCTACACTGCTTTTGCAATGTTGTCAAAAAAGGCAGTCAGGCTTTGGGGATGTTGGGAAAGCAGGTTAACACAGGCACAGATGCATCTGCTGCCACCATCTCTGTGAGGCCCCAGAAGCTTTTTCAGCTCAGATAATTACCACAAAATTGGCTGTTGCCAAAGACTCTCTATCTATCATTTACAGTATTTAAAATGAGAAATGCATACAAAGAAATAAAATATCCTCCAGGATATAGGTACTCAACGATCAAAGATCAGTGACTTGTAAGCAGCCAGGAAACTAAACCTTTCTGGAGATGCTGTTATGCAGAACAACACATGAAACTCAGTTGAAATGTCTGGCACATATAAAAGTTTGTAGGAAAGAGTCCCAGGCATAGATAGAATTGCTACAGCCAAATCCCTTCTCTGAACACCTATTCATAAAAGTAGGTCCCTAGCTGCAAGAGTCATTGCCCCAGGAAGTGAAAGATGCATTGCAGAGATTTTGATCTGGATAGGCTGCTGCTCACTCCCTCGGTTTCATTCAGTACTGTTAAAAACACCCTACTGCATCCTGGAGGTGGTGGATAAAAGGAAATATCTGCCTGTCCCTTACACATAGGTTGTTTATAAGTTTGAAACACATACAGAGGTTCTTCTGAGTGTATGTATGCGGGTGTATACATGCATATATATGTGTGTATATATATATATATATATTTATATAGGTCTTTGTATGTGTGTATGTATACACACACAGACATACAGAGTGTGTGTTATAGACATGGGCCAAGTTTGTCACAATAATAACTTGCAACAATTAAAGAGAGTCATGAGACACTCTGCAGATGCAGATGCAGCTGCAGATGCCCCATCCCGGGAGGTGTTCAAGGCCAAGTTGGACAGGGCTTTGAGAAACCTGGTCTAGTAGAAGGTGTTCCTGCCCATGGCAGGGGGTTTGGAACTGGATGATCTTTAAGGTCCCTTCCAACTCAAACCATTCTTTGACTCTCTGATATGATTCTGTGAACTATAGGACTCCATATGAGACTGGGTAATGCCAAGTAAATGTCAGTAACGACACAGTGCTGACAGGTTGATGAAAATAAAGGTTTCTCTGTCACTGAGCTGGACTTTCAAATATCTACCTGACTGCATGTCTAGCTGTCTGTCTAGATATACAAAAATTAAATAGGTCAACAAGTTTCTTGCAAACCCTAATAGCTCTGACATGGCAAGCATGCACCAGACAAATGCCTATCAGGACAGTTTTTGATGGAAATCAGGTGTTTTGTAGCCAGTTGTTGAGAACACACAGCAATGGATCAGAAGGTGTGCTCATGTGCATGTATCAAATGTAAGTATTCCACAGGGCATGACTTATAATGTTTGTGCTCTTCATTCTGGACRGTTAGACCTCACTGGTAATGTTTTGTCCAGCAGTATAGCATTATTCAAGCGTTTCCATGCTTGCTACATTGACATATCTGGTGGTGAACTGAATCTCTAGCCAGACAGGTCAGGAGGTGAGGTAGAGGCTTGGAGGAAAGGCCAGAAACAGCCCAGCTTCCTGCAGGTGGATGTTGGTAGGCCACTGCTCTAGCTCACATAGTAGTTATTGTGCTACCCCTTATCCCAGAGATCCCGGTTACGGAGATGGGGAGAGGGACAGTGCGGCATTCACAGTCTCTGAAAAATCCTTTCACCCAGGATTTTTCTCCTGGGAAGCTGAGAAGCCTCAGAGAAAAAGGAAAACAATCCTTATTTCATTTGCTTCTCTTGTGTTTTGCTTGTCTGGAATGTGTTTGGAGATTGTTAACCCACAGGTGATTGTTTCATTGGTTTCTGCTGTAAGTTGTTTTCACTCATTGGCCAATCAGTGCCAAGCTGTGTTGGGACTCTGGAGAGAGTCACAAGTTTTCATTATTGTATTTTTAGCATTCTGTAAGTATCCTTTCTGTATTCTTTAGTATAGTGTAGTATAGCATTCTTTAATATAATATAGTATCATAAAAGAATAAATTAGCCTTCTGAGAACATGGAGTCAGATTCATCATTCCTTCCTTCACTGGGGCACCCTGAAAATACAATGGGACAGAAGGACTGCACCTCCTGTTCTTGTGAGTTTGTTATCCCTGCTATTATGTGAGTTCCCAGAGAGGATAGCAAAGGGGAAAATGGTGATCTTCTCCTGCAAACATTGCAAGATCTGTATAATGCCTCAAAGTCCATCAGCATAGACTGCTCCTCAGACAACAGATCTCCTACTGGGGCACCTCATGGCAGCCCCTCTGATCATTTCCACTTCCTCAAGATATTTTTCCCTTTTACCAGAGCAACCATATTTGTAGTTGGTGAAAGATAGTGTAAAGAGCTGCTGACACCTGCAGATGGCTACATGAGTTGTGGCACAGAACAAACCAATCAGAGAGACATGCGGAGCAGAGTTTATTTTTCCATTTGTGAGATGCATATTGGGCTCCACATTCCTKTAAAAGAAAACATTAAAAGTATCTGCTGTCTCTGGAAAATTGCTGAACGACAGCATGGGGAATAGGGTGTTTCTCCATGACAGGGCTGTCTACTAAAAAGAAACTATCTCCAGTCAGCTCTCTTGTACTAAACAAGAGTATATGAGTTGACTGTGCACATGTTTGCACCCCCATGGTGCAGCTCCTGGGTTCTTCAAGGAAGGAAATGGGATTCCCCATTCCAGCTGTTTAATTACACCCTTCCACCTTCAGCTCACCACCTGAGCCTCCTGTGTCCTGAGGCCATGTGCAGCTGCATATCTCACACCTGAGAGACAAGCTGCCACTATGGACTCATTATGGCACTCTGGTAAAAAATTAAGTGCTTTGAAAAGTGACTGTGCTTCTCAGGCTCCTTAGCACCAGCTCTTTGTCAAGCACCACTGCAATGGGCTAGAGCTGCTCTCAAGGGCTCCTCATTTCTCAGAAACTGCTGAGTAGAGAGTGCAAAGGCTTTGTTGTCCCAAAGAAGGTGAACTTGTCTTCAACAAATGAGCCCTCTGAAAAAAAAGACCAAAACAGACCATGTTATGTCAGATGCTCAGATTCAATTACCATTTTGCAGAAGCCCTGATAGCTTGAGTCGTTTCACGAGAAGCAGCACCTACGTGTGTGAGCACACACATGCACAGCAGCCATTCTGCGTGGGACTGTGTGCTCACACACACAGCTAGTGCTAGTTCCCATGTCATCTCCACACTCACACGCTGTAGGTAGCTACCATATCTCCACGTCTCCTCGCAGCTAAAAGCACAACCTGCAGTAGGCAGACTGGGGGTTGTGGGTGTGGGTGCTGTGCGTGTCTCCCTCCCACGGGCACCGGTGGCTGCGTGCCTCCCTTCGCACGCATGCACAGCCCAGATCTGCATGGAAAGGCTGGAAGCTGGCTCAGGCAGCACTCTGCTCCTCCTGAAGGAAGAGCTGGCGTGTGTAACAGCTCCAACAGAAGCAGGAGCGGGCAGCTCGTCCCAGCAGTACACCGCGGTTTCCTAGGTAACTGAACTTGAAATAAGGTGATGTCTGGAACTGGGTCTTATCAAATCAATTTGCTGAAGGTGCATACATGGGGGGGAAAATCCCCTCGTGTGGGATCCTACTGACTGTAAAAGCCAACAATATACCACTTATTTATTTTGGTAGTTGAGGAGTTTGTTGCCTTTTAATGATCAGCGATGACATTTTCCCATTGAAGCCATCTGTGCGGGCAGGGACGTGTAGAAAATATGACTGTGCATGTTATGCATTATTTACACAAGGCCACAGCTATGTGCTTTGCAGACAAATGAAGAAAAGACACATCCCTGCCCTAAGGGATCTGCATGAAGAACACAGTTCCCACCTTATTTCTGATACCTCACCTTACCTGTGTGAGCAGCCCAAGTTCAGCAGCCAGACTGACTCCCCTTCTGCCACAGAGTTCCCAAACTATGGTGGGCCACACATTTGAGACAAGATCCACAAAAATATTTGAGTGGTTACCTGATGTGTCTGAATGAATCTGAGACCAGTAGGCAGGAGAGCCAACATGTCTTGGAAAAGGAGACTTAGCTTCTCTGGTTATACCTCTGCCCAAAAAACCTAAATGAGATGAGGGCATGTGCCCATGATCTGGAGCACATTTCCCTCCACTGTTGAATTACACCCATCATGCTCTCAGCTCATGCCAGGCAGCATTCAACCAAGCAAGTCCTAAGAACTGCCTGAGCGTGACATGAGCCAGGCAACCTAGGAAGTGATACAGAGTGTGTCACTTTGCTGTGTCCTCCTGCACTGTCCTCCAGCAGAATTTCTCCTTGTGCAGCCCTCTTGCTCTCACACCAGTCCTCAAAACACTCTGAATTCAGCATCATCTGGTTAAAAAACTGCTCACTAGTAGGAGCTGCTTTTTGCCATTTTTCAACTAGAGAAGACAACTACAGTTTTTCCAAGGGCCTTAAACCCCTCACTTCACTCCAAGCTGCTGACCCCATGCTGCTTGTAACTGACCTGGGTCAGAGACTGCTAGTCTAGAAGTGGCATCTCTCTTCTGTGCTGGGATAGGATTAATCTGACACGGCCAGCCGTGCTTCTGCTGGCTCCAGCCCAAAGGAGGCAGCTTGAGTCCCCTTCCCCTTGAGCCTGGGGAAACAGCTAAAGCATCAAAGACATCATCTTTTACAGGCTGCAAAAGCAGAAGCAGCACCCCCAGCCTTGGAGGTGAAGCCTGCAGACCCCAGATTCAGAGCCTGARCATGCTTGGATGCCTCGAGCATGGAACAGAGGGATGCACAAGAGACATGTGGCCTCCCCCACACTGCTCATGCCACAGCCTGTGCCTACTCAGTTGTGGTCCCATTCAACAGTGACCCCGTAAGCCACCACAGCCCAYGCCGTGCTTCTGGTCTGGGGGGCACCAGGCAGCTCCAGGAATGTTTGTTACTATTGTTAGCACAGACATGCTCTGTGCCCATCTGCAGCATTTCTTGTCCCTCACTGGGGTGTTGTGAGGACAAGTACCTTAAAAGACTGAGTCAAATGGGACATCAGAGTAATGGAGATCATAAAAGCACTGGTTATGACAGCAGAAGATGATGACACATCAGTGCCTGCCCTTCCATCACGTTTTTTTTTTTAGTCTGATGTTTCTAATACCCGTGACAGACTAATGTCTAGGACAAAGGCCCCTAAGGAGGCTGGTACAGCAGGTCCAGGAATGTTTTGTGCTGTTGCTGCTGCTGCATTCAAAGGGAYACGCAGAGGATGCCAGCAATGCAAGCATCCCACATTGGTCTGAATGCACTCTGCACTTAATTTCTGACTTTTCTTAGTGTGCTTGGCAGTGGCATAGGGTGCAGAGCAATGCTGCATTTTGGGCTTTGGCAGCTGCAAGACAGAGAAGCCAACAGAGCCCCCAGGGCATGGCCTGCCCTGTATCCCCTGCACCATGTGCCCCACAACTGCCTGGCATAGCAGTTCCCACGTGCTGGCAGGTAAATGGCTGGTGTGCTCTGATATGGGATCCCCAGGTGCTTTGGGGTACTTGACCCAGCTGCACCCCTGCAGCCCTTGAGTCCAGCATTAAGGACAGATGGCCTCAGACTTTTCCTTAGCTTGCAGCATCCTGCAAAGCTGCTCAACACCCYTGGGTGTCAGAAGTCTTTGAAAGACAGGGCTCTATCCTAGTTTGTCCAGTGGTAAAGCAGGCTGCAGCAGCTTAGCAATCTGCAGTACCCATTAGCAGAGATGCTTTGTGATTTCCAAGGATGAATCCATGTTCCAACAGCTTCTTCACAACAAAATTAGCTTTGCAATACTTGATTGCAAAACCACAGCAATTAGCAGATGGCTCAGGATCAAGTCAGGGACCTGATGTGACCGCAGTCAAATGTGGAGGACCACTTTGTCTTCCAGTTTGGTATTGTGTCATCTTAATGCAAGTGGGTCTTTGGGTTTGCTTTTAACTGATGTCTAAACAAAAAAAAAAAAAAAGGAGGGATCTATTTTTATTTAGCAAGATATGCAGAAGCGTTATCAGCAAAAATATTGCCTGCAGTGTAGAGAAGTTACATTTCATTTCAGGCAAATGCTGTTAAGGCTGCCTGGGATGTGACAAAACATCTGACTGATTGTTCTCCAAGTGCTGCTCTGTAGCCCTTGGAAAATCAACACATTAAGTTTTCGCTATAGGCAAGCAATTAGGAATAGAACCATTCAAATGAAATAAAAATCAAATCTGGAGGGAAAACTGCAGAACCTTTGCTTGTCATTTCACCTCAGAAAGTTTCATTACTGCTGTGCTCAGCACCAGTTTGGCCAGCCTTGGGACAGTGCACTTGAAGATGGGGCTCATGGGCAAAGGCGGAGATCCCAGAGAGGGTTCAGTGGTGAGCCTGAAAAAATGTTCACAGGTAGGTGAGCACGTGTTAGGGTGGAATATTCTGTGCATCCACCCAGCTGCCCCAGGTACACATCCTGCAGTACATCACAGGGTCCTTTTTCCTTCCCATCTTCCCCGGGAAGAGGGATAGAGAGGTTTTCTGGCCAGTCAGCTCACCTGGGCTTTTCTGGTGCAGAAGCAGAGCACAAAGAGGGCTGGCAGGGGCAGGCAGTGCGCACCTCTATGCAAAAACAGGTCACAGCCCAGGCACTCACCCAGACTCAGGAGTCAGAGAGTGTTTATAGGTCTTCTGGCTAACCCATGGCTTTAGAGCTCAAGAGAATGAGTCAGCTTCAGAAGTGAAAAATCAGAGCAGTGCCTTTAGCAATGCTCAGTCCCATGCCCAGGCAACAGAGTTAGGACAACAGAGTGCCCCTCTAGCCAGCACACCAGCCTGCAATAAGTCAGACTGTTACAAATAAACAAGTAATGTATATTTAATAGAGAAGGAACAACTTAGCAAGGGCAGTGGTGGATTCTCCTATTCCCTTCTCCATCTAAGATCAAGTTGGTCAGTTTCTCTCAAAATATGTGCTCTAGTTCAATAAAAGCTCTTTCAGCGAAGTAGGAATTTAGTTCAGAGAAGTCCTGAGGTCTGTGCTATGGGCAAAGTCTTACTGAGCTGCCATAATGGTCTGTTCTGGCCTTTAAAAGTGGGTGATCACTATGTTGTCCTTTTCCTTTCATCCAGTCTCATATTTCACATTTGTTTCTTTTCAAGTCATTTTATGGCACTCACATGAAGTATCTGAGTACTTCACAAGCTATGAATCACTTCTGATTCAGACTCCCTTGATGAAGTCTGTCATCCCTTTCTCTCACATGCAGAACCAAAGCTCTGAACATAGAAGTCCCAACTTGTACCAACAATGAATCAGAGCCAAGAAAACCCTATCCTGTGAGATCTGCACCACCACCTCACCAGTATCAGATCAGCACATCTAAGTCTGTGCTTTCCTTTCTGAAAAGAAGTTGCAAAGTGAACTGGACAATGTCTTTTACTACAGTTTTTAACTGGGCAGTGTCTCCTACTCCTCTTTTCACAACTTATTGGCCTGAGAGGCTGCCCAGATGCCCATTTAATTCAGACAGGAATCAGAGGGGGAAGCCAGATCTGCACTTTCTTTGCTTATCTTATTCCTGGATCCAGACAAATGTTTCAAGGAATAAGAGGGTGAGCCTGCAGGGGATGTGAGGAACATGCACCTCAAGGAAAACCATTGCAAAGTAAGCAGAGATGGTTGTGTGGATCCATCTCCCAGTGGGCCAGTGCAGAAACCATGCCATATTATCTGGGAAACACATTAAGTCAGAAGAAAAGACCCCTGCCTTGCAAGTGTGGGGAGGAGGCAAATGATGGGTATGAAGGCGGAGATGGAAGTCTACTGGACTTGCCCTGGAGTAAAGACATGTTTGTCTTCATCACATACCCTGTGCTTCATCACATACCCTGTGCTCTCCTCATCAGCTGCAGCAGCGCTCCCAGAGAGACAGGTTTTCTATTTATAGGCACTAGCAGTTCCTTCCTTCACTGCAGGACAGTCTGAACATTCCAGCTTCTCTTGCTGCTGACAATCACTTCTCCATCTAAACCAGAGGCACAGGCAGTCCCGTGTCCATGTGAGGGAAAAAAGAAAGGGATATTGCTTCCAAGCCCCAGCCTCTATCCCCTTCACAGGGGGATAAGCACAATGGTTGTTCCTGTGTTCTCTTTTAAACTTGTGTAATGTAGAAAATAAACAACAATGATCAATCTGCTGAAATGCTCTAGTAGCTGATCAAGCAGCTCAAAGCATATGGGAATATCTCATGTCTGAACAAAAAAAAAATAAAAATAAAGAAATCGTGTAGAGCAAGTGGTCTAAGCTCAAGCTGCAGACATCCAAGATGTCAGTGTGGACTGAGGTAATTGCCATGTCAGGGTGTACATCTGCACTGAACCCACACTGTCTTTCCATTTCTTTACCCTTCTTCCATTTCCTGAGGGGTTCCTGGGAGTATTCTGCTAATCAAACTCCACTTTAGCTCATTCTGAGGAAGAAACACACACAGTTGATATTTCTGAAAATGTTCTTCAAGGTGAAATAAAAAAAAAGTCTGGATATGACCTTAATGAATCATCTATTCCAGCTACAATCTCCTCACAAAACCTATTCCAGTGCATGGTAACACTTTGGAAAAACTCTTTAATTTTGTCTAATTTCAATGTCTCTTGCTGCAATTTTCCTATCCACTGCAGAGCTGACAGATTATATGCAGAACAACTGGCAAAGTATCAGCTAGAGAAGTGGACAGTGAGATGAACAGAATACTGGCTGAACTGCCAGGCTGGAAGGATTGCAGTCAGTGGCACGGAGTGCAACTGGGGACCAGCCAGCAGGGGTGAGCCCCAGGGGTGGTGCCAGGGTCTGTTCTGGTTAACATCTTCATTAATCACCTCCACGCCAGGACAGAGAGTGCCCTCAGCCAGCCTGCAGGTGACACAAAACTTTAAAAAGCAGCTGATGCACCAGAGGGTTGTGCAGGCATCCAGGGGGACTTTGGCAGTCTGGAGAAATGGGCTGGTGAGAATCTCATGGAGTTCAGCAAAAGGAAGAGCATTAATTCTGTCACTGGGAAGTAATAACCCCATGCCCCAGTAGAGGCTGGGGGATTTCTGGCTGGAAAACAGCTTTGCAGAAAAGGACCTTGGAGTTCTGGTGGATATCAGTTTGACCTTGGGGCAGTAATGCGATTTTGTGTGAGGGAAACTTACACAAGCCTTGTGATCTGCATTCAGAAAAGCAGCAGCAGCTGGTTGAGGGAGGTGATCTTTCACCTCTGCCCAGACCTGGTGAGTCATACCTGGAGTACCCCAGCTACACCTGGCTTTCCCAGTAAAATGAGATGTGGGCATCCTGGAGCAAGTCCAGGCGTGGGCCACAAAGATGATTAAGGGATGGGAKCATCTGATGTATGAGAACAGGCTGAGTGAAATGGAGTCATCCAACCTGGAGAAGCAAAAGCTCAGAGGGATCTTCTCCATGTGTATAAACACCTGATTGTTATTTATGCATGGCAGACAACTGGGAAGACAGAACCAGACTCTTCTCTGTCATGCACAATGATAGGACAAGAAGAAATGTGAAGGAACTGAGATACAAGGAATTCCATTTAAAAATAAGAATAAAATCTTTCCAAGGGAGATTGAAGACTGGTAGAGCTTTCCCTGAGACGTTGTGCTGTCTCTGTCCTTGAAGATACTCAAAACACACCAGTACATGTCCTGAAAAACCTTCTTTAGCTTTAGTTGTACTCACAACAGGTGCTTGGATTAGATGATCTCCAGAGGTCTCTGCCAATCTCATCAGTTCCATGGTTCTGTGACTGTATTTCCTTCCTCTCCCACAGTAGCTTTTTTACATTCTTGAAAGTAATTTTCATATGCCCCCTCATATCAAGCTAGTTCAATACTTCTTCAGAAGAGATATCTCGTTGAGGGCTTCTGGACCTTCTTCAGTGTGTCTGTGCTCTGCTCCAAGTGCAGTGCTCTGCACAGGATGCAGCGCAGTAGCTGACCTGACTGACAGCAGTGAGTTTTGGAGGTAACAGGCCACAGGGAGAGTCATGTGAGAAGACAGATCTGAAAGAGAGAAAAGGAAAGAAAGGCCAGCAAGCAAACAACAACTGCTACCTACCCACTGAGTGCCAGCACACAGTTAAAAAAAATTCTATTCTGGGTGTCATAGATGAGATATCTTCAGAAATTTTCCAGAACTTTATGCTACACCTGTTTGGGAAAGAGTGTGTTTGGCTTGGCTTACACCCTGCTTCTCCCCCTTAATATTGAGTTCTTAAATTGTACCTTTAAAGAGAACCAATGGATTGGGCATCAGCCTTGTTTTCCAAATCCATTTTGTGCCATTCCTTCCCTTGACCCCCAGTCCCCTGGGAATTTACAGCCCTCCCACCTCACCTGGGCCCCAAGTTCCCCTGTGTGCCTGGCAGAGGACTAGATTTTCAGAGGGCAGACAGTGTTGGTGAGCTCCCCTGCCCTGTGCCCATAAGCTTGGCAGGAGGTGGACTCGTCCCAGTTCTCCAGAAGACAGGACAGGAGCCAAAAACCAAGAGCAAGAGCAGCCAAAACAATCAACTTCAATGCGCTGTACTTTAAAATATATGAGCATGTGTCAAAGTGGGAAGGCTCACAACAAGAGGTTGTCTTGAGCTGGCTTGTTTATGGCTCCATTCCTCACCCTGCCTCCTCCCTCATCTCTGTTGCCAAATGCAGGTACACAGCCCTTTTCAAAATACAGTAGAAACCAAGGGAATAAAAATTCTTGAAGTCATTCAAATATGAATTCCTCCCTCATAAAGAAGGCCACCCTCTTAGTACCCTGTCRGCCTATGCACTGACAGTTGTCACCCCTGCAGAGCAGGCACCAGATGGGTAAAGGAGGGAAGTTGTTCTTTTTCCTTCTCTAATAGATGCATTCTGAAAACCTAAGGAGGTTGTTTTGAGCTGCTTGATGGTTTCTGCCTGCTGTATTGCTAAAGGAAGGCCAGTGACCAGCACAAGGAGTGCTTCAAAACAAAGTAATAAACTGGGTGAAAACAAGGGAGATTGCTCCTGGCACAAGATGACAGTAACCAGTGACCCCCAATGACCCTAAGGTATTTACTTGTGAATAAATCTCTACATTTCAGTAGTCCCAAATCATACTGCCCAATTTAACCCAGAGAAGGTTTTCAAACCTTCTAGCCTGCTTGAGCAATATCCTTCAAACCAAAGAGGCCATTCCCTGAGCCAAGATACAGCAAACTCATTATTTGGTTTTGGGGGGAATTTYTGTTTGTTGTTTGTTTGCACTTTTGTTGTTGTTCCCCCCTCCCTCCCTCCTCATCTCCCTTCCCTAACACCACCCAAATAGACARATTCAGGTATCTTACTTTTGGAAAGGATTTAGCAATATGTTTSCAAAATTGGAAAGGGGGAAACCTTAATACTTCTACTTTGATGTTGCATGTATCTTTTTTCTTGGCCRGTCTTAGCTGCAATTTTTCTCTGTGTGCATATTCTGAATGTAAATATCTTGGTGTAATACCAATGTGTACTTGTTTAATGCAAGAACATAAGACCTAAACATAATGTAGATGTAGGAATCAACAAAAATTGTGTTACTATTTTGAGTGAAGCACGAGAACAACATCAGAATTCAARCCCTCTCCTCTTCTCTCAAATATAGAATGAAGGAGTCAGTTTAAAAGCTTTTTCTCCCACATCCCTGATCTTGCAGGCCTGTTGGCTAGCAAGAAGACATATGCTAATCTTTCAGTAGAAGGGATTTTAGTTCTTTGTCTGCTTGTCTGGAGACAGTGACAGAACTTCGAGTGTTGTGGTGGGTTGGCAGCACTCAGTGGGGATCTGAGGTGCTGTGGGGATTTCTTGAGTTTTGCCCTGCAGAGCAAACCATCAGTTGTGTCAGCCTCATTCTTGGATGTGTGAACTTACAGATCTTCCTTTACTTTCTGGTTCAAGCTTCCATCGAAACTCCACGAGGAAGCACATGACAGGGAAAAAAMAAGGATTATCACTCTGCTCTGCCTGCTGCAGAAGGCAGGACCTCCTTGACTTCTCCTCTGGATAAGGTGCTCTCTGTAGAGCTGTAGGCGACACCTCAAGTCTTCAGCTTCCCTAAGAGCACTGGGAATGCTGGGAATGCTGACTGGGATGCTGCACTTTTTTGTTTGTTTGTTTTTCCTTRCTAAACTTTCCAATATTTCCKGAGATCTGAGCTCTTGAGAGATGGTGATAACTGTTCAGTGTGCCCTCCTTGCTTTCCTTCCATTTTTACAAATCACAGGCTTCGTCCTCCTGAATTAGGATATCTATTTCCAGAAGAGAAACAGTGGATTTCAATCTCTGATGTATTTAATGAGAAATTATAAATTAATAGGCCTTCTTCATGGAAGATCTACACCAAATCTGTGTGGGATCCTTAAGGACTGCATAGTCAAAATAATTGACTGTCTGTATGGCTGTAATAAAAGCAATTTAATCTAGGAACATCAGGACAGTCTAAAATATATTAAAAAAACCCCAACAAAACACTAAAATCACATGGCAAAAGGGCTTAATGTGTCCTCGGCAGACCTGGCTATGCCAAATTTAATTAAAGATTTCTATTTGTGTCAATAAATTATCATCCAAGGTAAAATAAAAGTCATTCAAGTCGTTAAAATTTAATTTTATTTAGATACACAATTAGAGGGTTTATCCTATTGCAAAATAATTCAGCCAAGGAATCAATGCTAGCACCAAGTACAAGTAAGTTTACAAACAATCCAAACAGCCTTCTGACACTAACTGGCTACAGGTAAGGACAGAATATTTTATATAAATGGCATATACGTGTACATACACACAGACAAATGGGTATCTCTGTAACTATTTCCTGAAAGTCATTAGCTGAATGCTACTGTAATACTACCAAAATTAATAACGTTTTCTTACAGAAGTTGCTGAAGGCAGCTTCGGAAATTACACAAAGCAACAAAAAAAACCAAAACCACAAACCCAAAAAACAAAACAAACAAAAAAACACTCAAAAAACAAAAAAACCCCACAGCATTCGTAATTTTGCGTAATTTTGTCTGTCTGCATCTCTCCATTTTTTACAAGGTGATGCTTTAGCCCTGTGTTTGTTTTGTACAATTTTCCAGTAAAATATAGATGAAATCAGGTCAAGAAAGTGGACCAAGAAGAAGCGTAGTGGACGCTTGCAAGTAAGCTCTCTGCCTCTGTGTTGCTGCAGCAGGAAAGGAAAACATTCCCAGTGCTGCCATCTGTGCCAGGATGCCTGCTAACCTGTGGTAGAAGCCTGGGTGTGGAGGATGGGMAAGATGTGCCCATGCATATTTTATCCAAGAGGCCTTGACAAACCCACCAAAAAGTGAATCACAGTCCAGAAGGATAATTGCTATCACTGGGAAATTGTCACATCATCTAACCTGAGACATCCAGTAGGTAATTAAGGCAGAAGCTGCCTAATGTGTCTGCACCAGCAAATTGGGTCACTCCTTTTTTACCCAGCTGCAGTGATTACACATCCTGTATTCATGTTAGCTCCCTTTGGGAGTGAACATCCAAGAGGAAACTCAGGCACCCCAAAGGAACATCTCCCTGCAAAGAGAGAGCACTCTGAAAGAAAAATCTCTTGCTGTCTCCAAAAGAGGCACTCCTTAAACTCTTAACTCAGCAGATTTTGCCCTCTTAATCTTTCTTTTCAGGGACAGGGAGTGGCATGCATTTTTTTTTCCTTTACAGAAAGAACCCAAACCACTTCTCTGAAGGCTGGCAAAAAAGCTGTGCCATTAATATATGCATTTTGAACAGAGAAAACACCACAAATGTGTATATATGAATGCACATGTGTGTGAGCACCTTTCTTTTTAATGTTGCAGCTGCTATGAAGGGATTCTGGGGTCAATCTAGAGCTTGATGGGTTTGAGTGATCAGGAATTATCTGCTTGCCCCAGGATCTCTCCCTGGTGCCATCCACAAGGAGCAGGTCTAGCAACAGCTGTAGGAGGCCAATTTACTGTGGAGACCATCAGAACCCAGAGCTTTAGGAAGGAGAATGATGCTTGTAGGTGTCACATTCTCTTTCACTGAGGTCATTAGCTCTTGAGGTACAAGGAGGACAGAGGTGGGATTTGTGTTTATGGTAAAGATACATTCTAATGCTCAACTTCCTTTAGGATTCTACAGAGCCCCTAAAAAAGGGTAGAGAGATGGTATCAGGGACCAATTCCTTATTTTCATTTTATTGTGATACTYCTGCCAGTTGGGATTGGAATTACGGTGAAGCCAGTAACACTTTCAAAGGGCCAGTTTGATTCTAGAGGACACAAAATCCCAGGGAAAGAACTGGTGGTGCTGTGATCAAGGCCATAGTTTCTCTTTTCCCATAAGGAGTGATACCTAGGCTATTGGCAGGCATAGAGGATGGGGTGGACTTGGATCCTGTAGTTTTACTTTATTTCAACATTGTAGGGCTTTCAATAATGTAAGGACAGCTGGTGTGAGCAGAGGTAAAATCACGTGCTCCTTTAGGGAGGGAGGTTATCTCCTCTATATAAATAACATTGGGGTTTGTGTTGGGATTATAGTTACAGTTTGGAGAGTACAAAATACCAGAAGCACAACTCCTTCTTGCAATATGCAAAGCCTAAAGACATAGTGAGAGGATTTGTGTTGAGAAGAGAAAATTCTCTTCGAGCTCTTTTCCAACACAGATTGGTTCCCTGGCTTACAGCTGTGATCATGGTTTGAAGGTCTGGGAAACCTTCATTTCATTAGCCCAKCATTCTCCTGAATGCTACAGCAGTGATACATCTACAGAGAAGAYAAAGGTTGGCAAGGGCCCTTCCTCCTTTACATGCTCTTTTGCTKCAAGGATTAGTGCCCGGGTATCAGACTTAGCTGCCGGGATTAGGGTGTGCAAATATCAGCCCCCATGCCCCATATTACGCCCTCCCCCACAGTCCAGAGGCAGAATGCAGCAGATTTCTGCAATGATCCATACCCTTCCAGAGTAGGAGAAGGTGTAAGGCCTATAGCCTCAAGAGACAAGCCTGTTCCCACCTCTGGTGAGATGAGGGAGATAAACACTGCTGGTATTGGCAGACTGAGCCGGGCCCTTAGCCTTGGCTCTCTCCTTCTGCAGAGACCCATCACTTGGGCTAGCAATCAGAGGAGACAATCTGTGTTTTTAAGAGCTATCTGTGTGAYCAGAGCCAGAGTAAGCGTAGAGACCAATGCTCTGTTTTATTGTGGGGATTGCTGCCCAGGATACAATTAAAGTAAAGATTTGAGCTGGGATTATCTTTACTCTCTCCTCAGCTTGTTTCCCTTGCTTTCTGCAGTGCCTGTGTGGTAGTTCATTCCTTCTGGAGTAAATCAATCATCTCCCTCCCAGAGGAAATCTGAGCATGAGTGATGGGGGAACAGCACAGACAGACTTTGTGGCCACAGATGTCATCATATTCAGCTCTTCTCTCCCAGGACCAGCCAAGCAGTGTCCCTAGCAGGCCYTGAAGCCTCCTGCCTTGTCCCGGGGGACCAATCTCATGCCCATCACACAGGCACCACTGAGGTGTACATGACACAGCCACCTCTGGCACTTAAAGCACTTTGGATTAGCCCTCACCCCCCCACATAACAGTGATCTTTATGTCTCTAAGTCGCTGGGGTTGCCTAGTGAGAGGACCTTGGGGTGAGTGTCCTGGCCACTCCATGGCAGGGGCACAGCCCTGAGCACTGCAGGCATGAGCTGTATTGTCCCAAGCAGTGACACATCTGTCCTGTGCTCCTTCCTGAGACAACAGTGAGAAGGGAATTTGAACTGCTTGGCAAAGAAGTTTCTGAGGTCTTCCTCCTTGCATCGATGACTGAGATGACATTCTGATGCTTAGTCAGGTGTTACAGATCTCTTCCTTAYCACAACACTTCCTTCCTTCACACACTTCTGATTTTATATTCTGGTCCATGATTGGTTTTGCTGCACAGTGACACAAAACCATAGGGCAGTCTATGTAACAGCAGGATAACTCGGTTCAAAAAAGAGGGTAACAATATTGCTATCCTGGAAAAAAAGAAGGAAAAGAAAGTGATAAAAATTGTGGCTTTATAATTGTAATAGATTTCACATCAAAACAACTCAAAGCATTTCTGTGCACTGAAAAAAAAAAATTCTCCATTTTTGCAGTAATTTTCTGCCTCAAGTCTTCCGCAGGCTTAACACATATGAAGCAACTATGAACTCTTAACAGCACTTCACCTCTAACACTGCATGGCTACTACTATTACTACAGTCAAGCATTTGTATGCTTTCCTCAGGTGAGCAGTGTCTTCTAACTCTTCAGAAACAATCACACATGAGCAGAAAAGTAAAGATGGCTTGGGGTAAAATTCCAGCCATGGGTCAGAATCTCCTGCTAACTGTAGCTGCTTCAGGATTTCCCCACACACCACAGACACAAAGCCATGATGCAATAAGCAATTGGGAGTCCAGCAGGTACAGAGGAGTTTGGGGTCTGTTTAGACAAAGAAATAAAGTTACTTACCAAAGCTTATGGTGCAACTGGTGATGCACCTCTGGCATTTGTGGTTTGTGCTTCTAGCCCCCAAGCTGTATTTCCTTTTTCTTCTAGATAGCTGCCTTCATCCACATGGAAAAAGAATTCATGAGGTAAGATTTATTCTGGTTGTAAGCCAGTTCAGTCATCTGTGGTATTGGTGACAGTGGTGAAGTTGTCTTTGAACACTAAGGTAGCTTTGTGCATACAAATATTCTTGATAGTGAACATCAGTTGAAGAAGAGAAAAAGTTTACATTCCTGATTTAAAGAGCTATCTTTCCACCCTACAAAATAAATCAACATTCCTGCTAAACCAGCTATCTTTCCACCCTGCGACATACAGCAACATCCAGGAGAAGGCAGAACATTTGCTGAGTTTTTCATTCAACCAGCCTTCGTGTTAAGGGTAGCTCCAATCTCTTAGACCACATACAACTTTCTTGAATACTGTTGGGCGGGAGAGCTCAGTGTAAAATTCCAGCAATCGTGTGGCTGAAGCAAGAACCCTTTATCTCTTCAGGGGCAAGTGTTGGTTGAATATGCAGTTATGTATCTTTCACATTCAGCTGCATTCAAAATCCTTTAAAAAGAGCAGTGGTAAATAAGGTTGGACTCACTCTGGAGGAAGATTTCTGATCACAAATTCAAGGAGCACAGATATATTTTTATTTATCTTTGAAACGCTGATTACTGGGAAGCAGAAGTGTTTTTAAACACCTTAGTTCCAGTGTCCTGAGGTTTTTAAAGGAAAGGGAAAATTATGAAGGTCATGTATTAATATTTCATTGGCCATGAATCAAGACTGGTTGGCTGGCAAATATTTTATGCCTTCCCACCTGYGCAGAATTGCCATTGTCCTCCATTAAGGACCTGATTCCCATTAGCTGCTTGTGACGGATGGGGGGAAGGGGAACATGTTGTGTGTGCAGTGCTGGAATAGGGAATGAGATTTTTGCAACCTTTCATTTAAAAAAGAAATCCTTGGGGGTCTGTGAATGGCAGGCTGTACTAGAGATCTCTCAGGGGCGTTCAGACCTAATGGCACGATGACACCAGAGCTAACCTTTCTTCACCAACCTCCTCTGTGTCAAGGGCTGACATGGCTGATTTCAGAAAGCAATGATTGCTTCTCCCCTTGCTTTAGTCTGTTGTGGAAAAGGCTGGTTGGAAATCACTGTATGCTGTTTTGATTGAGTGCATCAGGACTCAGGGTATTTCCTCTTTCTTTAAAGGCAGACATTAGTATGCTGGCTATCTGGAGCTCACTGTGGAAAATATTCTAGTTGGGGTAGACTGCCTGCCAGGAAAGACTGATGGTTTGGTTCAGTAAAGAAAATTAAACTAAAATAAGATCTGAATCTGAAGCTCTGGTCCCAGCCTGAGTTGAGATGTATTTCTGTTTCTAAAGGAGTCCTAAAAAAACTTAATTTAATCCTAAGACCAAAAGAAAACATTTTGTATTTGAGCTTATTTTTTTCTGATGCTGGCTGAGGTCAAAACAAGCAATATCCACAGAATGATATTCAAAGATTTTTGCCTTAAAGAAAACTTGGGGAAAAATCCTATCTCTTTCTGAAACAATTGTTCTTATGAGGCTGTTGGGCTAATTTTGCAGACATGAGAGCTGCAACTAATCACACTAAAATCAGACTGCCTGATGCTACCTCAGACACATGTTGAGTCCTTGAAACCATAAGAGCTCTTATCCAGGTAGCAGCGGTCTCAAGAAGAGTCGAGCATCCATGCGGGAATCACATCTTTTTCTGGATCTGAGCTGCCGAAGTTTGCCCAAGGTTTGCTACACTCAACCTTTTCACAGCACTCTCTGGGTACCTTCCCTCTCCTTGCAGTCTTGCTCGAGTTCTTGCAACTTTTCAGTAATTTTCAGGAGTTCATCATTGTGCTGTGACTCCATTTCCTCTGTCCAGCTTGTCCATATGGCTTTCCCTCCTGTCAACATYCCCAGGCAGAGATCAGCACGGATGGAAATCCTGCTTTCTGCAGCAGTAACTTCTAGGGATCATCTGCACCATAAAGGGATGGATGATGGCAAATGACAGCCCGGAAGCTGCCTTTCCATGGCTGCTGAGAAGGCTGGGACAGAGAGAAAAGATGCACTACAGAGAGATACATTTTCCTAAGGATGTCTCCAAAATTACCACATACTGTGTTATAAATGTTCACAACTGGATGTCCCTGCCACCTCCACGTTGTAAAAAACCAGGATTTGAAGTGAGTGCAGGCAGAGGATATTTTGCCTTTACATTGTCCCACAGGTTTTCTAAAACATAAACATTAGCAGTAGCACTTGTGCAACAGGGCACAAGAGTATTAGCATGAGGGTTTGCACAAGAAACAGAAAACATCTGTCACTTGAAAGGCAAATACATGGATTAAAAAGTAAGTCAGAAAAGTATGTGTATTTACTCCAGAACACATTAACATCAGAACTGATTGTATTATTAATTTAAAAAATAGATTAATAATTGGGTAGAAGAGAGAAAAAAATGACAGCTTCTCAAACATATTTTACAGTAGAAAATGAGGAAGGTAGCAAGGGATACATCCATCCAACTGTTACAAAAAGAGAAATGGTGAAAAAAATCTATAAAAGCTTCCCTTTTATTGTTTTTCTAACCTCATTTCCAGTAGTTTTCCCATTACCTGCTCTGCTCAGGGAATCCTTCTGCTTTTCTTTAAGGTGTTTTTCCTCACACTATTTTGCATCATGTATTTTTAGTAAATCAATTGCCACGAAATTTACATCATATAGCTTAATTAAAGGGAAATTATTTTGCTGAGGAGCCTGATGGTAGAAGAATGGAATCAATCAACTTCATTAGAAGACTATCTTCTTCATAAAGCCATTCATTTCCAAGTTTAGTCCTTGGGAAACAATAAATGGAATGCTATTATACTGCCTAGAAAATATGACACTTTGGCTCATCTTAAATGTTTATGACAAGTCCACCACACTATACTGAAATGATCTTTTTTTATAACTCTGGTTAAAAAAAAGAAAAAAGGCCTATTTTAACAAGGGCTGGGATGCTAATAGGTGGCAATTAATTGTCCACAGATGATTAGGGGAAAAATCAGGCAGAAGAAAAATTTTCCAAGCCATCACTTCTGCTGAGAACATCAGGATTTCAAACAGTAGTAAAAGTTAAAAAAGTGTACTGGTGAAATAAAAAGATATTTTACTCATTTGCATCCACTGAGATGTCAACTCTGCCATACTTACTACATATAGCAGCCATGCTGGAAAACTGATAATTATACTTCTACCTCTTCTCGTCCTTCTATGAACACTGGGTATAATTAGTTTCTGTGGCACCATGCCATGCTAGGCCCTTGTGTATAAATGCATAGAGTGCTGCAGTCCCCCTGTGCTTGTTGTCTGCATTCCAGGGGATATCCCAATGACAATTGCTTCCAGAAGATGAATCGTGCCTAATATTGCTGATTTTCAAAGTGATGAAATAGCAACTTTAAACCTGTTTTGGACAGGAAGCTCMAAAAAAATCTTTGCATATTCCTCCCTTGCTTCTTCCAAAATTCCTATGTCCTCCTCTCCCTCTATCATGTACCCTATAACAAAATTCTCAACAAGACCATTCCTTCTTACATTTAAAGACATGGGGAATAAAAAGGATGCTTCTCTGYTACCTGCTTCCAGCCTCTACTCTGAAAGCTTAAGAGAGAAAACAGTTTTGATGTCTACTTTGGCTCCACCACATCCCTGTGTATGAATTTTCTTGGTGCTGCTGGAAATGAAATTCATGATAAACCAGCACAATACCAGAGCCCTCTGTTGTTCTTGAGGCAAAGGAGAGGGACACCACACATGGCTAAAGGAAGCTGCAGTGCCACCCGTGGTGTGGGCAGGTATTCAGGTCAGTGCATGTGTGCTGGGCCTGGGACACTGACTCAGAACAGACTTTCTCACCATCCCTCATCCCCTTCTTTTCTGTTAGTGGTTTCACTTTCCCTGTAAAACCTTTCCTATAGGTTGCTTTCCTTCTTAGGTTTTTTTTCCTCTTTTTCTTTTTCTTCTTCTTTTTCTTTTTCTTCTCACCTTCAAGGCATTTATATGCTGGGGTAGTGAGAGAATTTGCTTAATGTCATAGAAAACGAGATTTTTTTATTTTTTTTTTGCTATTGACAGACAGCAATTGGTCTTTATGCAGGCAATAAAAGAAAGAAAGGGAAAGTGAGGGAAGCTGCAGTAGCTGCTAATATCTCATAACCATTTTTTTTACTGGGATGAATTAGCTTCAACAGACACTTAACTCAAACAGCCTGCAAACTGATTTTTAAACTTTGGCCTGGTACTTTGAGAAAGCACTGAGAGCAGAACAAAGTACAGGCTGCACTGAAACCAGGCACACCCGAATTAATCTCAGCTGTGTATTGATAGAAACAGTGCATTATAAGTAATGTGGAGTTTGGTTTTACTTCCAGTTTGCTTGATAACATTAAATCTCTAGGGCTTTATTATTGCTGAAAAGGAGACATTCCTGATTTTCTATCATTTGTGTTTCAGTACTCTTTTTATTTTTTGCAAAAGTGAAATGGGAGTAGACAGAATTTTCCTTGCCTTAACTAAACATCTGAATTTCAGTATCTTCAACAGTTCTTAATTTTTATTAATCATAAATAACTATTTTCATGGGATAAGCTTCACCTGTGGATCTCATTGCCTTTAGTGCCAGCAGGATAAGTGGATTGAGATAAGGATTAGACAAAGTCACATGCACATGAAACAGGGTCACCACTGTTATGATAGCCATAGGATACAGAAAGTTGGGAAGATGCTGTAAATGCTGTGTTAGCTCTGGGTTTCCCAGCTTAGGGGGGTTGGATTGAGCTGACCTGTGMCTGTAGATGACACTTTCTTTAGCCAGTGCTTCAGCTGGGAAGTGCAGTCCCTTCCCCAGCTGACCTGTCAAGTGTTGTCTGACAAGATATATAGGGTGGYGAAATGTTCTCTTTTAAACCCTTATAATGATCCTGCAGCGATGCCAGATTCCACATTTTTGATGAGTGTGCTCTGCCTGGTGATGGATGGATTCAGAGGGAAAGCAAAGGCTTTCCCCTCTGGGGAAATATCTGAGTGAGCTCTTGGAACTCACCACGATGCCAGAACGAGTCTGCCCTAATCTAACACTGCACTGAGCCAGGGGCAGCAGCCCCGCCCTGCTCCCACAGTGAGGATGTCTCCTTCTAAAGCTTCCTTTTCTTTCCAACAGGTGTTTAGGCAGGGAAGAGGAAGAGAAAGAAAGGGGAGAAAAGAAGGAAAAACTCCTGATGCTGAGGCACCCTGGAGCCACCTTGTAAAAGGGATAAAATGTCAGTGAGAATGTCAAGTCTATTGCAGGTAGAAAAATTTAAGGAAGCAGCTTTCCAATGATTCCAGTCAAAATGGGCAAATATTGAGGAGATTTTAATTTCCTTATGGGTGAGAGAAGAGGAGGTGAACATAGGAAAGGCTTTTGCCCTTCACTCAAGGAAAAGGGCAGCAGAAACAGAGTTATTTTGGACTTTCCTGACTTTCACCTCCCGGCATTAAATTCCTTCCCCTTGCCATTACCACTCCAGAGTCTTTCTAAAGGGCCTGAGTTCCCAAATTCCTTTAAACTGCACAGGATAGGCAAAGCATAAATTTGGACACCTGTCCTAATCCTGAAAATCAACGTGAAGAAAATTTTGGATCAGCTACAATTATTTCCTACTGTCCATAGGTGCTGGGAAGCTTTGTGTTGGTCCCATTAAACTGCTGCCCAAAGCAGAGTAGGCTTTACAAAGGCTAAATCTCCTTCTAAAGACATAACAGCTTCCTCTCATCAAGGCTATCAGATTAGGCTCCAAATTTACAAAGACTGAGGTTCCCAGTAGCAGAATTGGACAGTAACTCGGGTAGAAAGAGATCTCTGGTTGTCCTCTGGCCCAGCATCCCTGCTCAAGCTCAGACGGCTTTAAAATCAGGTCAGGCTACTCAGAGCTTCAGCAAGCTTAATTTTTAGCATCTTTGAGGATGGAGAGCCTGCTGGACCCCTGGGCACCTGTTCCAGKGCTTGACCAACCTTTTTGTGATGTTTGCTCCCTTAAGATCTATCTGGAGTTTTCCAAGTCCCAGATGGCATCTTGTGGCCTCTTGTCCTGTCACTTTGTGCCTCTGGGAAGAGCCTGGCTCTGTCTTCTCTACATCCTCTCATCGGATAGCTGCAAACAGCAATGAAGTTCTCCTTCTGTCTTTTCTGGATGAGGCTGAATAAATCCCATCCCTGCAAAGCTACAGCTGGAAGAGGGCTGGAAAGGATCTGCCAAAGGCAAGGCAGAAGCTGCAACTAACAGTAGGAGGGCTGTGTCAGGAAGAGTTTCCATTGAGTCAAAGGACAGGGTCCTTCTTTGCTTAGCACKGGTGAGGCCACACCTGGAATGCTGTCTCCAGGAATGCAGGAATGCTCCCTAAAGGACGGAGAAGTGAAAGCCCAGAGCTATGGTTAGATGAGGGCTGGGAGGAGCACACTAAAAGAGAATGGAAGCTGCAAACAGCACCTTCTGCTGGGGATCAAACTAGGGTGAGGGCTGATATAAAGGCAAAGCTGAAACCTCCAGCCCACTGGACATGTGTCAGTGTGGCTGAAAGAAACTGCCCAAGGAAACTGAAAGCTGATAGCAGAATCCATCTCTGAGGAATACTGAGTGCGGATGCTGTCTGAGGAGTAAGTCACTGGCCAGGATTGAGAAGTCAGTGGTTAGGTTTGAGGGAGAGAAGGAAAAAGGTCAGAGCTAGCTTTGGTGTGGGGATGGACAGGGACTGCCACAGCATCCTGAAGGTGGAAAAAATAGTCATGCACAGACAGCCTTTTATTGTTGAGAGGTTGAGTTGGTTACTTGGAGGCCCAGAAGAGGGTTCGGATAATTGTTGAGGGGTAGAGAAAAGGGAAATATTTACTCTGAGTGGGGTTGGAAAATTATTCCCCTAGAAAAGCATGGGGCTGGTGCCTGTTTTCATTGAGATTTACCACTGATGTTTTTGCTGTATGCCTCGGGCSCTTGTCAGTGCAGCCTTGCTTGAGATTTCTTGCTGAAAATACAGAGTACTCCTGCTTCTCTTCACACAAAATTCACCTTCTCAGCCWCTTGCTGCTGCAGGGAGAGTTGTGTCATGGTGATGCTGGGACCATTCCATCTTCCTAGCATCTGCATTAGGCTCTCAGCTGCTCAGTTTGACATACAGAATGAAAAGAAAACAACATAAAGGAATCAAAACACTAAACATCCCCTTAGGGCAGAGGTAGAGCATTTATGTGATAATGTCTTAAGTCATAACAAAACATTAAATTGTATATTAGGGGTGGGAACTGGAGGCTCAAACCAAGTTTTTCTCCTACCAATTGCAGTGGCTGCTGCTGTTACCAGGTGTGTGCCTGGGGGAGCACAGCTCCCTGACACCCCAAAACAGGCAGGCCTCAGCATCAAGGGACTGAAGCATCAGTGCCCTGCAGGTGAAATATATTTTTGAAGAGATTTCATAGAGTTATAGGCCAAAATTTTATAATGTTGATCCTTCTATGCAGCACCTGAGTTCAAACTGGGCGCTAGATCCTGCAAATTCTTTGCACACAAGAGGAGCTTTGGGTTCACCAAACTCAGCAGGAAGGCTCTGAAGGATCTGGCACCAGATAACTCACAGAACAGAGTTGGAAGGGACCCACAAGGATCATCAAGCCCAGCTGTTTAGTGAGTGGCCTGTACAGGGATCAAACACACAACCAGCATCATGCTCCAAACAACTGCCCTAACCCCAGGCTCTGGACTCAGGGATATGGTGGCATGAGATGTTAGTGGCCCATGGATGCTTGTCCATGAGATGCTAGTGGCCCATGGATGCTTGTCCATGAGATGCTAGTGGCCCATGGATGCTTGTCCATGAGATGCTAGTGGCCCATGGATGCTTGTCAGCACTCCAAGGACTCTGCTGCTGTACAACAGTGCCTGTGGCATTGCAGGTTTGTAGGGTTTTGTGTTTTCTTGTCATGCAGGAGATTCAGTGGCTGGGTTTCCAGCCTGGCTGGAGAGAAGTGCTGGGGCACTGCAGGACAGGTGCCAGCAGGAAGGAAATATCCTGAACTGCTTTTCCCTAAGGGAAAATCTATCCTGTCGCTGCCACCTGAGCTCTCACCTCTTCCATTGGAGGCTGTTTTTCCTTCTCTTACCTTCTTCTGCTTCTTGTTTAAGCCCTTTGGATGCCATCCAGTGACAAGGGACATTGCAGTGACTTCTTTTGGAGTTTAATGACTCCTAACCCACCCAGATGGGTCAAATCCACTGGTAGTATTAATAGTAGTATTAATATTTAGTACACAATAGCTCTATACTCTTCACACTGACTGAGCAATACTGTACTGTCAGTAGGTGCACCTTACTAACCAGCCTGTGGTCCTTGGGATGGGAACAGGAGTGACGTCCAGGCAGAGAACAGCATCTCTGTGGGAGATCCCATGGCTGTGAGTGCTCCCCCTGTACTGCAGAGGGGCTGCATTGGTCTATCCCTGCTCCCAGCACAACGGTGAAGAGCAGCTCCTAGCTCAGCTAACAAGACTCCCCTGGGAAGATCCTCCCTATCTGAGATGACCTTGGGGAAAGTTGGATCCAGATGAGGACTTTCCTAAGTGCATAAGTCAGAGAAAAGCAAATGTCCAACTGGTGCTCAATAGGACCAGCAGCCCTTTGTGGGCTGTTTTAGAGTCCCAYGCTCTCCTTTGTGTTTCTTCCGTCTCCTTGCACTGAACCCAGAAACTGTGGAGTTGCAGGGGGATAACATCACTGGAAAATTAATCCAGGGGCATGGGGGTGTGTTTCCAATCACTCCATCCCATGAGCGGTTGCATCATGGATCAATCAATGTGAGGGAGCTGGCAGAAAAGCAGCAGTGRGTCCAAGTGGAAGGAGCAGGATACAGCTGTCCTTTCCACAGCAGTGAGCCACTTGGCCAGATCAGGAATGCCAGCAAAAAGGAGAACTTAATTCTCCTGGGAGTTTCTGCTATGCCTTCACAGCTGCTGAAGCTTCATGCATCTGGTCTTCAAAGGAGAAGGCGCTGTGGTGGAAGGAAATCCAGGGCTGGGGAGACTTCTGGGTATCCCAGATGTGAAGAGACAAAGTCTGGCTGAGATTTCCTGAGCCAGGTCAGGGGTTGAGTGCACTGGGCTGGGACCAGGGGTTCTGTCAGGGCTAAGCCTCGAGCTGCTGGTTAAGCTGCACTGGTGAAGGGGGACAGGRAGCACAGGGACCAAATGGGCTTCCCCAGAGCTGCCCCAGGGKTACAGCATAGCCCTGGGTTTCCCATTTTCCAAAGGACATCTAGTATGACTTATCTGGGGACAAGTACCAGGACAGGAATACAGGTAAAGTGGAGTATCTGAACTGGTAAAGTTCAGAATATCCCTTCAAAAGGGGCTTCAAGAGAATAAAAGGTAGTTTCATTTTCCACTGCACTACAGATTATTAAGCTCTTAGTTTGCCAAATACATCTGAGCTAACAAAACAGGAAATTTCTTGAGAGACAGAACTTCCCCAGAGCCCCAAAGACAGAACCGAAATGACTGATATTTTCTCATACTCTCTGTCATATGTTTGACAAAAGCAGCATAATGTAACCCCCTTTACCTGGTATCAGGAGAGATCAATGRCCTGTATAATGAGAAGATAAAGAAAAATTGAAGGGCTTGTAAAGGACATTGGTGAATCCTGAAAGCCAGGAGGTGTTCATTTTCAGTTATCAGTGCATCAAGACACTCCTGAGATGTGCATCTTTGTAGGAGGCCTGTTATGAACTCTGTTGGGAATGATGAAATTCATAGCTCTAAATTGCCCTGATTTAAAAATACCTTGCAAGGGTTTGAGAAGGTTGTCTTTTATTTTGTCTTGACTTGCAAGAAGAGACCAAAGAAGTTACGAATCAAAAGTTGCAAGGCTTACCTTGGTGCAGTGATATTGAGTAGTTGTGTGTTCTGATACACTCAGCYGACGCTTTCAGCTCTCTCAGCCATGACAGCTCCAAAGTCCCAGAAAATTCACATCTTCACAGGACTGTGTGAATTCATCTGAAGGAACATGGCAATGACTGCATAAGTCTCTTCCAGCTATGAACAAAAAATGATGCTACGTGCTCTCTGCGCTTTTGTGGATGGATCATGGCACCTAAAGGTCCCTCTTGCAAACTAATTTTGCCATCAAGGTTTTATTTTTGTCCATTGTATGATACCGGCTGAATGAAATAGTGAAAACCCCTACTTCAACGTGAGTTGGTCATCTGCTTGCTTTCCAAGGAAAATTCCAGCATACCKTATAACTAACCATTTCATACTGTCAAAAATTAAACAAAATAAAAATAAAATAATTCATCCAGGCTGAACACTGRTACAGACAGATGAACAAACAATACCAGATTAGGAAATTTTACCTACAGGAACAAAGTTATTTTTATTTGATAACTAAGGAAATCCTACTGGACCCACTTCCTGAGCCTGTCCTGGCAGAGGTCAGTGGGGATTTTTCTGTGTCATTTAAAAAGCCTTTAATTACTCTTCCCTTGCATAGGACTTCCCTGTAAGCATAAGGAGGTTAATTACTTCCTGAGTAGTATCTGCTTCTTCTTATTATTAATTATTTAGCGATTAATTATGAGGCATTGCCTCTCAGGGGTGTGTGTGAGCTATAATAGGCACCAATACAGACAGACTCTGCCCTGAGGAGTTTCCAATCTCTTCTTTTCAGTTGTATGACCAACGAGATATAGCTTCATTTACACAAAACAAATGGAAAAGACACCCACCTCTCTAAGGCTGAGGGAGCAGAGGTTTATGGCATGGGTAACACAGGCACTTTGTACATCTGTGTGACATGTTCACATCCCAAAGACCAGGAGCAACTACAAATACTCAACCTCAGATGGCTATTCTGTGAGAAATACACACCTAAACCTGCATCCCCAGGCGGCTGCCCTTAAGGGCAGCCCAGGCAGCACAAGTGGTATTGAACACGGGGATCAAAAACCAGCCCTGTCCAGACTGAGACCACAAGATGCTAGCGTGGGAAATTGCTGTCCATCCTACATCCCTGCTCCAGCTCTGGATGTGAGCTCTGACTGCTGTAAAGCTGTTAAACACACACCCTGCTCTGAGGAGATATCCCAGAAATAGCATCCAAGCATTCCTCAGCTCCTGCCAGTCTGCGCCGCAGTCACACGGGGAGCTTCCAGGCAGGAGCCCTGCTCCACTGCCCACGGACGCCTCTCCCTGCCCACACCCTGACGAATGCAGAGGGTGAGCAGCAYTCCCACTACCAGGCCACACTCTGAATTACAGAGAAGAGGCATCCCAAGGGCTGCTCTTCTGCCTCTGGAGCTGCCAGTGAGGGGAGTTCAGATGCATCAGAGCAAGACAGTGTGCAGCAGGCTGTCAGACTTGACACCAGCTAGGGATTTCACTGTTTAAATCCTGACTTCAGATTCAATCTGTGCAGCAACAGGCAGAGAAGGAAGCAGCAGGCAGTTTTTTTCCAGTACTTCCAAAGTCCAGGTACCCAGCTGTTACACCCACTTGCTGGTCCTTCCTATTTTTTTATTCAGACAAGCCATTGCAAACAGTTTCACAGCTTAGCAGCTTCTGTGTAAAAACAAATCTGCTCTTCTACACAATTAAGAATTCACTAAATCAAAGTCACACCATCATGAGTCTGGTGCCCTTTCAGAGGATCTAGTGAGGCTGCTCCATGGTTCAGTGCTTCTGTGAAGCAGAGAATTTTCCTTGGCATCCTGAGGTATGGAAAGCAGCAAGCAGCCTCCTGTGCAAGCGAGGCTGCCCTACTTTCTGTAAACGACTGCCCCTCAACCATCCTCACCAGACAGTCTGATTATATTTCTCATATTGCAACACAGATGTTCTTAACTTGTCATCTGCACCAGGAACACCAGCCAAGTATTCCAGCTGTATAATAGCTTTTTATTGCTGGTTGAAGAGTCTCAGTATAAATTATTTCCCCTCATATCCCTGGAAATCACACAAACATCACACAAGGCAGGGAGTGATGCATTTAGAACCACCTCTGCATAGTGCCACAGCAATGTTTTAAGGAGGGTTGTCTTAGTCCAAGTGTGAGCAACTCTGATTTGCAGAGCTCCTTCTGTTGAGAAGATACATGGGAGAAGTGTCATTGCTGGGCACACTTGGATTTGGAGGATCCTGCTCTGCTGTTTGGGAATCCATGATAAAAGGCAAGTTATCTTGTGATGACTTGTTGCCTTTAATCTAAAACCAGCAATGCTGAATACAAGGAGATTGGTAGGAAAACAGAAAAACCTGGAAGACCAACAAGGGAGCAAACAAATGCCTTTGTAAGGAGTAGGGGTTGATTAGTTCCTCCCAGGATAAGAAGCAAAGGACATAAATCAAAGCTTGTAGGTTCAAAATAAACACATGGAAATAGTGTTCACCACAYGCCTAAGGAGGCTGTGGATGTTAATTTTTACATGGCTCAGGAAGGAGGGGATGGCTACTTGGAAGCAAAATCCATTGAGGGGTGTTAAATATACACCTCTGACAACACATCTGAGCTAGGAAATATCTGACCTGCAATTTTTTGTTGCACCTCTGTACATTTTCCCTGTTCATCCACTATTTTCAAATTATCCTCTGTAAGCCCTCTCAGGAATGAGATATCAGACTAGACATACCTTTTTTTTTAATCCTGGAAGGCAATAGTTTTTATTCTTAATGTGGGTACATCCAGTGAACATTAAAAAAAAGCACTCTCAGCTCATCCATGTCTATGGTTCTTACCATGATCAGAGGATCCAAAGAGCCATTTCTTCTTGCAAACTATGTCACCAAGAGATAAAATCCAATTGTTGGGGTTGGCACTGATGCTCCTGGCAGATCACAATACCAGCAATGTGATTATGTACATCACTGGGTAGTCGAGTTTGCTTTGCAAGTCTGCTCTGTGAAAGTGATACCTGCGGAAATGCAGGAGCTTGCCCAGTAATATCTGCAATGCAGGTGGTCCCAATTTTTCACCAAAATCTCTTTGAAATTGGAACACTTCCTAGGAACATGCCAGATAGTCTCTTGGGCACAGGCATTTAAAATATTTTGTTAGTGATGTTTGATATTGTTCACAGAGATTCTGCAAAATGTGTTGCTGTTCCTTTTTTTTGTTGTTTTTTATTGGCAGACCAAGGAGGGATGGAGGAAACCAAGATCTGTTCCATTTTGCTCTTCTTCAGCAGCTTTACCACCAGGAAAATCTGAAGGTTTGTTTCTCAAGCCAGGATAAAACAAGAGTATAAACTGTTATGCAGTGCACTAATAATTAGCACCTTGTGAGTCCTGCCACTTACCATGTTTGAGCAAGCCAAAAAGCACAATTTTACTGCAAATTTTTACTTCCTTCCTAAGGAAACTAGGTTCCCTACTAAGCTTTCTGATAGTATGTCTGTGGTTCTGCCACAAGCACTCACTTCAACAATTACATTTGAGGCTGATGTGCAGTTGTAAGAGTGCGAAAGATTTGGAAAATCTGAAGTTCCTGTATAATTAACAGATAAAAGTCACTGAGTAATGAAAACAAGCATTATTGATCACCTCACTGTGAAGACAACAGCAGTGCCAATACAGCCTTTACTAAACAGAGAGTTCAATCTCCAGACAGCTCCTTAGGAAACCACAGCTCATTGCATCTGCTGCTTATGGACATATTTTAGATGACTTAAAGACAGTGCATTTCACCACCTGCAATCCAAATGATTACATGCCTTGACTAATATTCCCTTCTGGTTGTATGATGAAATTAGAAAGTGGCAGCAAGGCTAGATCAGGAAATAAGCATGGAGAGCAGTTTTCACTGCTGTACAGAAGGCAGAAAAGGATTTTGCCCTGAAAAGCAGAAAAACATCTTGAGTGAAACACTGGAGGGGGATCTCACAAGAAAGGAGTCTGGCAAAGTGGGACTGATTGAAAAAGTTCTTTTTGCTGGAGAAGATGAGAACAACTAGGGTAAGACAGGACTTAAAATACATCCTGATTTATCTGCAATTTAAAAAAAAAAAAAGGTAGTTCAACTAATAGGTTTAGGCATTGCCCACTTCACTCCTGAGAGACTAAGAATTTTTTCTCCAATAAAATTTCTTCTTCCTCAGGCACCACTACTGGAATAAGGACTCAACAAATCTATTCAGGAATCTCCTACCCACCAGCTATAATATACTCTCCACTTGAAGTGTACAGTTTCAAGTTGCTTTAACTCCCTCATGGATATAAAAAATAAACTTAGCCATGATGAAAGTAGGCATATATGGCTGCACCACAGTCAGTTTTACAGGAATGACCAAATTCTAATTATATTGCTGGAAGACCATCCTGAGAGCCCCTTGAGTTGGAAGTGATCCACAAAGATCATCAAGTCTAACTCCTGGCCCTGCACAACACCATCCCCAAGACTCACACCATGTGCCTGAAAGCACTGTCCAAATGCTTCTTGAGATCTGTCAGGCTTGGTGCTGTGACCACTCCCCTGGGGACCCCATTCCAGTGCCCTCTGAGGGAAGAAACTTCTAAAATCCACCTAATCCTCCCCTGACACAGCTTCATGCTATGAACTAAAGTCTTTTACCCTTTATACTTCAGTGCAGAAAATCTGAGCACCTTAACCTCCTCATTCATACAGTAAGGTGCAGTCCAGAGATTCCTTTACCAATGCCAACCCCAAGCCTCAGCTGATTAGACTTGCCTCTCAGATGAACTACTTTGGTCTTGGCTGCCACAAACACAAAATTTTCAGTTCTTCTAGTGCCTTAAGGGGTTTTTCCTCTCACTCTGCTGTCTCTGGGGATTTTATAGGCTGTGTAAGGAGTCCYTGACAATTCTCTGGACACCATGTATTCATGGCTGGATGTTTCAATGATTGAATCATCTAGGTGTGAGAGAGGAAAATAAAGCTGAAACTTGAAAGAATTCCTGGGCAGACAATTCAGATGGATGAGAGGAGAAAAAGGGTACATCCARGGCCATTTACCCCAGGGAACAGAAATGATGATCAGGGCTGAAATAAGGGAAAGAAATATTTGGAAGTCAGCCAATTGAGTCTTTTGAAAAAGTGTTGCTGTCAGAGGAAAACAGAGGACTTCAGGTGCAGGTGAACCTATTTGCACAGAATCCATGAGTCTAAAGCTCAGTCAAGCTCAGAAGGGGTGTCATGAGGACATCAGGGAGTCTCCTCAAACAAAAATCCATCTCTCTGCTTTCTCTAGCTCCGTGTGTTCTGGACACACATTTTTTACCTTTCACTGACAAGTATTTTCTCTTAATGTCCTGTCACATTTGTATTTGCAATCCTCTCCTGAATTCACTGTTTAGTCCACATCCTCTATCTGCTTCATGAAAAACTTAATTTACGTGGTCCCTTGCAGTACCTCTTTTATGATCAAATCAGGTCCTTTGCACAGAAGATGATGTGTGGCTACCTCTGTGCAGCTGCATTTGTAGTCCCAAGCTTTGACTGCTTGGCATAAAGTCATTTGTTAAAGGACAATAACAAGCATGATGAATTCTAATGCTCTGTGTGTCATGGTACTTAACTATCTCATAGAAAACTACATCACCATTATTTCACATCGCTGCAGCAACTCAACTCTCTTTAAAAAAAAAAAAAAACAAAACATCAGAAAACCAACACTTTATCATAATATTCGTGGACAGGTACCAAAAGAAATCAATGGTTGAGGATCTACATCTATCACAGCTTGCAGAAAACCTTTTGCTAATATTGGGTCAAGGGAAACTGCTCTAATTTTCTGGTTTCCTGTGTCAGCTCGTATTCACCTGACACCACTCACTGGCATTAAAATAGATTTTCAGCCCCCTGCTTCATGCATCACATACAGCAGAGAAAATAAATCAGTTCTTTCAGAGATAGTGCTCATGACAATGAAGCTGGTGCCACAGAGAGGTTCCCTCATTAGCTGYGTCTCTTGCCCCCATTGCATTTCAAGTCTTGCAGGGATCACTGAAATCCCATAAGGACTGAGGCACCCTGGGGGTTGGGCAGGACTTGGAATCACATCCTGGTATCACTGACACCTGGATATTCACTCATTCATTCCTGTCCAGCCCAAGAAGGTAGTGTGTCCTATGAGGTTTTGAAGTATTAAACTGTGCTGTAACTTTGCTGATGGATGTCAGTCAACCTCAGGAAAGCCACTGAGCATTACAGAAAAACAAGAAATTCTATGAACATTGTTATAACTAAAGTTTAATAGCAATATAATCATGGAACAGATCCTCCTAGAAGCTCTGCTAAGGCTGGAGGACATGGAGGACAGGGAGGTGATTCAGGACAGCCAGCATGGCCTCACCAAGGGCAAGGTCTGCCTGACCAACCTCCTGGTCCTGTAGTTACCTCCAATGAGGTAACTACAKCAGTGGCCAAGGGAAGAGATACAGACATCATTTATCTTGACTTCCATAAAGCCTGTGACACAGTCCCCCACAACATCCTTCTCTCTGAACTGGGGAGAGATGGATTCCATGGAKAGACTGTTAGGAGGATAAGGAAGTAGCGAGATGGTCTCTTCCACAGGGGAGTGATTAACAGCTTGGAGTCCTGATGGACATCAATGACAAGTGTGTCACTCAGGGGTCTGTACTGGGACCAGTGTTACACCTTCATTAACGACACAGAGGAAGGGATTGAGTGCCCCCTCAGCAAGTTTGCAGATGACACCAAGCTGAGTGGTATGGCTCACACACCTGGAGGATGGGATGCCATCCAGAGGAAGCTGGAAGGGAGCTGGACAAGCCCAAAAAGCAGGACCATGGGAGCTCCATGTGGTTTAACAAGACCAGGTACAAGGTGCTGCACCTGGTTTGGGGCAACCCCTGGCATCAACACAGGCTGGAGCATGAACAGATTGGGAGCAGCCTGCTGAGGATTTGGGGGTGCTGGGGGAGGAGATGCTGGACATGACCCAGCCACACGYACTCACAGCCCAGAAAGCCAAACGGGTCCAAGGYTGGATCCATGGCCGGCAGTCTTGRGGAGGGGATTCCACCCCTCTGCTCAGCTCTGGTGAGATCCCACCTGGAACCCTGCATCCAGCTCTGGGATCCCCAGCACAGGGGACATCAACCTGCTGGAATTGGTCCAGAGGAGTAGCTTGCAGGTCCCAGTGCACCTGGGACCACTTGAACCCAAGGCAAAGCCTTTGGGTGTAATAACCATTGATGGATTTATTTTCTCTGAACATGCTTCATGATCCCTTGATGCTACAGAAACTTTCAGCACCTCCACCTTCCTGTGGCAAGGATTTCCCACAGCCTGGTTCTGTGTAGGCTAGAAGCCCACCACATGCTGGCTCATGGGGTCCTGTCCATCTGTAGTATAAAGGAATAAGTCTGAAATGGTTGCAACTTTTCCCTCCACTCAGGCTCCAACAAACCTCCATCTCGTCCCAGCCTCGCAGGCTGAGGACCACCAATCTATTTATTTGCTGATATTGAGAAAGCTGGTTCACATCTCTGATCATCCTTGTCATTTGTTCTCAGTGTCTGAAGCCAGGACATGTCCTCTGGAAAGGAAAATGGAGAGGAAAATAGCTAGGACACACTCTGATAAAGGACTGGTGCACAGTCAGAGACAAGATCACACTGAAGGCAAAAACAGAACAAAGACCATGGCAAATACAGCTTTCATCCTCTGGGATGGACATGGGTAAAAAATCCACATCTGAATTTGAAAGAACGTGCAGGAGACTGATGGAGGAGAATTAAAAAGTGCATTAGGACTCTCAAACATGGCACCACAAGTGCTCCATTGACAAGTGCTATCACACTCTGCTCAAACAATGCTTCAGAGAAGCCAGGGCACACTTCTGAGGGAGGRCATGAGAGCCCTATGGAGATCCCTGTTTAATGCATTATAATGAATAGTTAATGACAGGGCACTTGCAATAAATGGCAATATCCACTCCATTGCGAAGCATCCCATCCCAGAGAGCAGACAGAATCCATTGTCTGCCCAGCAACCTCACCTGGCTCCCTGCTTTGTTCCTCCTCTGGAGAGACACCTGATGCTGCAGAAGGTGCTGCTGGAAGATGCACTCATTTCATAGTCACAAAAAGGAAATTCCTCATGAAACATCTCATTTGCCTATTGAAGAGCAGCAAGGCTCCAACCTCGGGTGGTTTCAATCCTTCAACCTGAAAGCTAATTTTAACCAAAAAAGATTTTTATTTTTCCTCCCAGAAAATGTAGGCACTTGCTTCTGTCTCGAGGCTCTCTGTGCCTAATAAATAGCTCTTTGAAGAAAATGCTTAACATCTCCGCACACACTCTGGGTAAAGACTGTTTTAGCAGTGGATTGAAGGGATGATGCACTAGCAGCACCAAACTCTGCTGCCCCCACAGTGTGGTTGGTCTGGCTCATCTTTCCCTAAAAGATACACCATTAAGTATGAGTGACTTCTACTAGGGCATAGAAAAGGGAGAAAGGATTGAAATTCCAAAACTTTCTACCTGATAAGATGCCCAGAAACAAACATACAGAGCTAATGATAGTTGATAGTTCATTAGAGTCCCCACCATTTTTTAATTCTTCAGGTGCTGTAGCTCACTTAAAACTCTGCTGTTGGTRAATCACAGGATAATTCCTTGCCCACTTTTGTGTCAAACCTTTCAGATGTTCTAAATCACCATCAGACACATCTCATAAGACTGCTGGCACATTAAGAGTGCTCMAAGTTTGCTGCTGGACTGGAGCTGCTGGTTTAAGGTCTCCTGGGTACACACAGCCGCTGGTATGGGTTGCTACAGCCCTCAGCCACGGTCACTGGAACACCCATGWGGGCAGTGAAATAGCCCAAAGGTCTAGGCTTTGCCAGTAATTCCAGGTGTCTTATCTGATCCTCCTCTAATWACCAAACACTGAATAGGCCACCTATTATCATCTTTCTAAAGTCCCATACCTTCTTGCTGGTTTTCTTGTAGGCAGTTCCTCACCGCACTGACTCCTTCTTCCGCAGAAAGCTCCTGCTTCTTCAGGGCTCCTTCAAGGCTCTCCCTGACTGGCCAACCCACCCCCTTTTATCCCAGTTATCTTCATTAGTCACAGCTGCAGCCCATTGAAGGRCATCACAGCTGCAGCCCAATTAGAACAACTGGGACTTATTGGGGCAAGGCTACCTATACAACAATACATATATCCCACCATGACTCAAATACAATACAGATATTTTACTATGGCTCAAAGGCCACCTTTATTTCCCCCTTTTCTTTTAACAGGATTAACAATTATACAATTATTCAAATACAATACATACACCCCACTATGACACAAAGGCCATGTATACAATACATATATTTTACCATGACTCAAAGGCCACRTTCCCCCACAGCTCCTTGACTCAAAGGCCATGTTCCTCCACAACTCTTGGCTGTCTTATCCAGGCCATATTCCTTCACAGCTCTTGGCTGTCTTATCCTTCTTATCCTGCAATCACCTCGATCACATTGGGGTCACCAATTGTTACAAYCATATTTCTAAAGTCCCATACCTTCCTGGTGATTTTCTTGTAGGCAGTTCTTCACCGCACTGACTCCTTCTTCCACAGATAGTTCCTGCTTCTTCAGAGCTCCTTCAAGACTCTCCCTGACTGGCCAACCCACCCCCTTTTATCCCAGTTATCTTCATTAGTCAAAGCTGCAGCCCATTGAAGGACATCACAGCTGCAGCCCAGTTAGAACAACTGGGACTTATCGGGGCAAGGCTACCTATACAACAATACATATATCCCACCATGACTCAAATACAATACAGATATTTTATTATGGCTCAGAGGCCACCTATAGCCACCCTCACTCATTTTACCTCACCTGCATCTGACAGTCAAGAGCAGCAGGTAAGCAAGGCTTTGGCAGACCCTTACACCAGGAAAAACTGGCAGCAACAGTAGAAAACTGTGAGTGGCTTTAGAGGCAAACCCATCAAACATAAGTTTCTTCTTCTTCCCTCTCTTCTTTGATGCTCAGTGTTGATTTCACTTCTGTCACCATGAATTTTCCTAGGCAGGAAAACTGCTCCATAGCTCCTCTTTGTCTTGTAGCAGTAAGTGTGTTAGCTAAACAGAAGTGCAAGGAGCTGAGCCAAGCCCTTGTTCAGCTGGGCCCTGAGTTAGAGAGYTGCCTAGAGTTGCCTGGAGTCAGTCCTGAAGTTGCTGTAGTGAAACTTTGAAGGATGGCACCACTGGGCTTTGTAAGTGTCCCTGAGTTATGTGATGCTCCTTGCACATGAATCAGAGGATCATAAAGGACATTGCTCCAAAGTACTCAGATGATGACTTGTAGCCTCTCACAGTTAGCAGGCTATGCTCCAGGTACCAGCAGCTCCCATCACTCATCCAAGCAGACTTCTCTCAGCACATGTGAATTGGCTCAGCCTGGATGCTGAGTCTTAAATTAAGCTCATGCTCTTTAAGAAAAGTCTGATATCACTCATCTAAATGTTTGTTTAGCAATGCAGAGTCCTCTCGGCTTAGCAAGTGCTTCTCTCTCTGTAATGCTCACCCACAAGCACACACTCCACAGGCAGCTGTAGGGAGCAGCTAAAGTCCAAGAGGGCCAAGGATGAGCCAAGGGAAAAACCAACTGGCTTTCCTTCCTTCATTCATGGTCAAAGCCACCTGTGCATTGTAGCTTTATAGTATTTTTTGACAGAGGAATACAGCATTCTCATATATTGCCTCTGGTTTCACTTGTAGAACTACACCAAAACCCGTGCCTTGGCTCCATCCTCAATCTGCATTCAGATGTCAGGTCTTACCTGCTTCTGGAAGAAGGAAAAAAATGAAYGTTCAGAGGCAGAACTGCAGCCTTAGCTTTATACCTCCTCCCACAGGAGTTGATATAAAATTATTCCAGGTTTGCTGAAAGCAGGGCACAGAGTGCCTGGTGGGCTTGGAGCTGTGGAGGGAGGGTGCCACAGCTGCCCTGCTCATTTGGAAGCAGGGGAAATGCCGGTACCACCAGCTCCTCTACCCTTTTCTCACCCACAGGCACTGAGTGGGAAGGATTTATCAGAAAGGATTTGCAATGAAGTGGATGTAAACCGTTAGTGTAAATCYCCCTGCAGCCTGGTGAGAATAAATCCGTCCCTCCTCCCCTCCTCCTTCACAGCCAGGAATGAAATTAAGACTGTGGGACTGAGGATTTCCAGATTTCAAACATTAAAGTATTTTAATTGCACTTCAGGGTAATTCAGAATGGAGCAAATGAAACATTGCAGACAGAGAAAATAGCTGCTCTGGAAAATGTCTATAATTTTCAGGGATTCCTTTTATTGTTGACTGCATCCAAATATTTCTGCCCTTGACTAAGCGCTCTCTGTTCCCCTGTGTCTCTTAGCAGTCCCTGCAGTGACCAAACAGAATAGCACTAGAAAGAATAAACAGCCAAAGCAGGAACATAAAACCTGTCAGGTGATGGAGGGGGCTTCTCTCGTGGCTGCCTTAGTACAAACCAGGCTCCTGCTGCAGGSCTGGGCCCTGCGTGTGCTGAATTGCAACCAGGACCTGGTGTTTGGGGGAGAGAGGCCACCCAGGCAACTCAGGGCATCCCACTCCGGAATTCCTTCCTTATGGCTTTCACGCCTCTGAGAGAAGCCCCTGCTCCGTCTGACTGCTGATATTCATTATTTATGGAGTGATGCAAACATATCTAATGCAAGGATTATTTTTTTTTTCTCCCTAGCACCTTAGGGGCTGTCAGAAGCAACCAGAAACTAAACCTCCTTCTGATTTCCCTCCCTCCTCCTACACACTGGGCAGGCGCAGGCACAGCTCCTTCACTTGCTGAGGCTCATATCCTGCTTTTCCTAGTGCTGTTCAGAGGTTGCTTTCCCAAGCTTGGTGACAGGGCTTTCGCTTCAACAGGATAAAATGTCCATAAACACCGGTCTGTGCTCTTTCTAAATGTTTGTGCTATAGACATTTGACATTTATTTTAGCCTGACCCCAAGGTTTAGTGCAAATCTTTGTAGCATGGTAGCTTTCAACTCTGTCCTCTTTGAGACAACAAGGATGGCTTTTGACACAGATTGGCTCATGGGTTAATCCTTGTGTAGATGGGGTAATTTATACTGTAGCTGGCATCAGCTGGATACCAAACCCAAAGGGTCAGGCAAGGTTTACCTCAGATGGCTGAAGCATCTTAGGGACAGAATTTGTCTTTTCCACAAAGAGACGTATAAATCTGCTAATGATACCTTCCATCCCAGAGAAGACAGTTAATGTGGCCACCAGATTACCCCTGCAAACCCCCTGATAACCTGATAATCTGAGTTACATGTGACAACTAATGAACTAAAGTCTACACACACATGCATGTGCACACTCTCAAGATTGACAACAAAAACCATTTAGAAGAGGAAAAGGGAACATCTCACCTCAGCCTTTCTCCACTGTGGGCCCACAGATGTCATCAAACGCACAAAGGTGGAGGTAGTGCCCTCTAGGTTGCAACAGGAATAATTTGTGCCGTTATTTCCTCTACACTAAAATTAGTCCTGGGACTAATGATTTTCCTGCAGCATGCAAGGCCCTCCCCATCCTCTGTCCCAAAAGTCCTGGCTCTGAATGCYGGCACTGGGTGTCTCTGAAGCCCATCCATGTCCCTTTCCAGCAGCCATCCTTTTGCACTGCATCTAAACACAGAGCTCATGATACAGGGGAGAGCTACGGGGAATGCCCAGCCATTCCTGCATTCTGGGGCAGGATTAATACATCAGACCTGTCTCTGGCAGATATTGTGTTTGAGGAATATTATTACATTTCCCATGCCCATGGCTACTTGCTGCCTTTTCTACACTAAGAAATGAGTTACCAGAASCTTTTCTTATCTGTCAAGTTTCTGAAACTGTTAAGCCAATATGACCTGCTTTCCTTTCCCAYACCTAACAGGCTTGTCCTTCTCCACACTGTTTGTAAGTAAGTGAGTTGTAGTCTGAGCAATTTATTGGATTCCTCTAGCCTTGGAGCCAAGGAGAGGAAAGYTCACATCCGTATTGGTCCTCTGGGGCAGTTCTCATCACAGTGAAAACGGAGCCCTCGCTGTCCCTGCTGGCTTCCCAAAGCCGTTCATTGCCTGGATTACGTTACTCCATTGTTTATGGCTCACAGTGTGCACATCACTCTCACAGTGCTGTGTTTTGGTTTGTGGGTTTGGTTGTTTTTTTTTTTTACAGGGAGTACAGACTACTAAAGGGCATGGAGTATTTCCAGTTCATGTCTTGAGCCATATCAAGGCACATAATTTCTGCAAGCAGAAATCAGGATGGCAATAAAGCACCCAAGCAAAGAGGAGCTGAGGGCTCTGAACTGCAAGGAGGGGAAGATGGGAATGTTTGCAGTAATAAACAAATAATAAATGGGTTTCTCCTCCATATTCATATAGCAAGCTCAACATGAAAAAAATCAGGCAAAATCTTTACTCTCTGAGCCAGTATTTCACACAGAGCACGATCCATTGCATTCTATGGGTACAAAACCTATGTTTATGGATGCATGAGCGCATGCACACRTATGTGCATGTGCATACACCCACATATAAGAAATCACAACCTCAATGGCACTTCCTATATTCAGTGGTGACGCAGAAATCCTCTTGCTGCAACCACGTTTGACTTGCTGTTCATCCAGTGACGTTTGCACCCAATCAGCTGCATAGGGCTAAGACGTCAGCCTTTGGCTTGTTGCATCATGTAAAATTAGGAAATGTGCACCAGGAAATATGCACCAGGTAATATTGCACCAAGCTACTTGCAAGAGAGCACCCATGCTGCAAGTTTCCAACCATTTTTCCTTCCCACCTTTGCAATGCTCTCCCTCCTAGAAGAGCTGAATATCAGGAGCTTCTTCCATGCTGTGGAAGGTCCTGAAGCTGAAAAGAAGAGATTTGGCTTGTGTTCTTCCCTCTGCTACTGGTAACCTGAATCACTTTGGGCCAGGCATTTAATGGACCTGAAGCCCTCTTTGCCCACTGGAGAGGGGCTACACTGAGATCATCTGTAGAGCCCTTAGATAACATTGATGAAATGTACTGCAAAGCCTAAACCGAGAAGACAAAACTGTAAGCAGTCTGACTGACCCGGAGTGATGCTCCRTGCAGGAATGCTCTGCCTCTTACAGCCACAGCAGCAAGTGCTGCCTAGTGAGAGCCAGCCAGCCTGGCCACCATCCGTGGCCCGTTATCCCCATCCATTCCCAGCACCCACAGTCATCAGAGCAGAGGCGTTGGAGAGCCCTCCTCTGCCTATTCCATTTAGTAAGTGTTTATAGTTACATTGTTCACAAATGTGCTGCTCTGACGGGGCACGTTGACAGGGACCTCAGACGTGTCCTGCTTCCTCATCATGGGCTATACCTTGCTTTTCTCCTACCCAGTAGAGGTAGGGGAAGGAAAAGCCCTTGTCTGTGCTGAGGATAAGTGGAAATCTCAAAGACAGTCATGGGTTTAAGAAATCAAATAAGTAGTAATTAAAAATAAGTGGGCAGAGGTCGTACATTCCCTTGCCCCATCTGGAAATGCAGTGGTGGATTTAGTATGCTAATATTGACACTTTAATTAATCACTGCTTCTAAAATGCTCTGTGAGTGGAAGCMTAACACAGTCAAAATTATTAATAATAATCATGCTTCTAGTATTATTTAGCTTTTTATTATTACATTATCATGCATTAATATTATATAAGAATATTAATAATTCTGATAGTATGTCCCTTAATATGGAAAGAGTAAAAAGACCAGTACCACTTATTAAAGACTTTCCCTGTATTTTAGACAGTAGTCACTCTATCATTTTWTCATTGAAACTAACTGCACAGTCACAGGCTGGGCTAGTCCTAATTAACAACAACAACAGAAAAAGAAATACAATGCACTCCAGTAAATAGGAGCAGCCCCCTCTTTCTCCCACCTCTCCCCCCCCGCCTGCCTGATAGTGCAAAATACATAGGGGACCCTGTTGTCATAGTAACTGGCATTACAGCTTGCTTTCGATAATTAATGGAGGGCTTTGCTATTACAGTATTCTTGAAATTTCACTTTCCCCTGTGCTGCACTGCAGAATGCAGTATCATTTCCCCATTCATAAATATTTCATTACCATAGTCTGCTGTGTTTCATCATCACTGATAACACTCAGACTAATCCACCCATTGCTGAATTCATGTCGCCCTGTCGGCAGAGCAACTTTCATTTCCTCCTTCCACTTCTGCAGTCTTCATTTTTCTTGTTCAGTGTTCTCCTGCTGCAAAACTGTCATCATAGGCTAAGTACAGAGACCTTTATTTTTCTTACTCTGAAAAATAAGTGAGCGGTGAAAGCTCTGCCTGAGCAAATCCCGCACAGACACACGCAGGCGCAATGTTTGCAAGACAGATGTAATTTGTATGTTTCGGAAAACTGAGATATTTAGGTCATCAAGGGAGAGGAGAATTGTGAAATGTTGCTGTAGCAGGAAASCTGGAGTCTGATTCAGCAGATTCCAGGGGTACCTTCAGACACATGCGCTGTCCCTCCGATGACAGCTGTGAGGAACAGAAGTGATATTCCCATCCAGAGGAACTGTTGGAGCATAATACATTTGGTAACTAACATATTAGTAGAGAACATCCAAAACCAGTGGGGCAAACAGCTTGGAAATACACATAGCAAGAAGGAAGTGATAGAGAAATGGTTTAATTTTTTTTCCTTAATATCAAAAGCCTCAAACAAATTAACTCTGATGTGCTTACATACATAGCTTTTACCGATATCCATGCAGAAGGAACTTGATTTTCCTTGTTGAGCCTCCCTTGACTTATTTTTCTTCTTTTTTTAAATGCTTTTCTCTTTTATGTTGCTATCCCTTTGAAACAAGCTGGTGGTGAAAGACTGTGAGACCTGAAAGAGTCAATTGCAAGGTGTCTCTCGTGTAACTCTGTGATAGACTTGCCTTAGATTGCCTTTCCAGAGGAGACTAGGGAGGCCAAAGGGAAGGAAAATGCCATTTGTAACCTGTTTGACAGAACACTGCACAGAATCTGGCTTGTTTTGTAATAGGTATCACAGATGGGATGTAGTTTTCCTCTGGGAGGGGTTAAATCCTGGATAAGGAATCATGGCACAAATAAGCATTAGTGGAGACCACAGCATGCAACTCTTGACAGGCACTATATAAATGTATAAATGTATATATAAATGTGCGAGGAAAATTTGTTTCATCTATTCTGCATGTGGCAGAAATAGCTAGGTAAAAAATTGCACAGCCCATGCAATAAATAGCAGTTATTTGCCTATGCCATGCAATCTGCAAGACCTGCTAGGATGTCATTTATGTTGACACATTTAAAGAGAGAAGCTCTGCAAATCCATTTTCTTCCAAGCATCATAAAAAAGCCCTACATTTTGTTTGCATATTTCCAATTCAGATTTGGCAGTTTCATGTAGCAAGAAGAGAACACTGCAAAGGGACTGAGGGATTCTTGGGTAATATTATTTACCTTTTGCAAAATAAAATAAAACAATACAATTTTGAATAAAAACTTTTAAAATTATTTAAAAAATTAAATCTGTAACATTTCTAACATTAAATTTTACAAATTCCATTCCTTGCCAGGAACCGTAATAATCTTCTCTCCCATACCATAATTTCCCAACCATCAACCACAAATGAACACATAGAATAGAGGAATCCACATCAGTCCAGGGATTTTTTTTTCTCTCTGCATGACACATGAGTCTTATGAACAAGCTTAATTTCTAAAAGAGCTGGTGGAGTCTTTCACTCAGTGTGTGCTGGGATGGAGAGTCTCATGGAGTCAGACAAATACCAGTCTAAGCCAAGAGGGCCTATGCCAATACTCAGAACGGAAGTTTACAGCGTCAGTTAAATACAGGACAAAGATCCAAATTGCTTTCAGTCCTCTGAGTGAATCTCCAAGTGTCTGCTCTGTGTGAATCCCTGTTAAAAGATCATCCCTGGAAAGGGAGAGTCCGAGCACGCTTAGGGTGGGCTCAAGCTTTTGCTCCTGTAACTCAGGCAGATGATGCTGACCTTGTCTGAGAACATGATGGCCCTGTCTCCGCAGAGACATCCAGAGCTCAGCCCTTCTGAGCAGTCTAGAGGGGTGGCACGAGTTTAAACCCAACTGGCAGCCACCCATCTTCATCCTGCTGCGTAAAACCCCTGTGCAACCAAAAGGCTTCCTCTTGAGGGGCATCCTGCTCCCGAGCAGCCAGCTGGTGATTTTTCAGCAAAGCTGGACATGACATGTGGGAAACCCCCCAGTTTGCCAAGCATTTTAGGAGTGAAAGCTCAGAGGAGCTGCAGCCATGTTCCCTGACAGCCCCGAAAGCAAAGCCATTCCTGTGAGGAAAAGCGAGCCCTGGTTCCCCACGCAATCACCTGGCTGCCTCCCATGGCACACAAATACTTGTGTTTGGCCTTCAGCCATCCAAGAGCTGTCAACATGTAGCTCTTCAACTCCACAGCTCACAGGGGCTTTCTTCCTTGGTTTTTTTTCAGGTTTAGAAAGGGGAAAAGAGCAGGCAGATGAGTTTTGGGAAGTATCTATCTTCTTGCTCTGAGAATTTGTTGTTAGTAACATGAGAAGAGAAATTACTCTTGACAATAAAGGCTATGATATCTTTTCTCTACTATTTCGGACAGAACGATGTGCTTGAGTGTGTGGGTGTGAGAGAGAAAGCAAGAGAGTAAGTGCCTGCGTGGGCTTATATGCAATTGCCATTTTATCTTGTTTTTCTTAAAACAAGTTTCCCTGTGCTTTCCCTAGCTTTTAAAGATATTTCCTAGGCCCCTGTCTGCTTCCTCTCATCTTCAGAAACTCAGTCAAATTCTCACCAGTAAGTGTRGCTCACAAAGCACTTTTCATGATTTCCTTTGTAAACTCTATGATCCCTAACCTGCAACTATGTCCATTTGTATGGTGCTTCATCAGTAGGAAAGTTCTTGTCAGTTTTTCCTCCAAACTCTAAAATACCAGCAGCAGAGAGCAAAGAAGTTCATGTCACTTAACATGCCACCCCCTAACCCCTTGGTCCTTTCCCCATTTCCAAAATGACCTTTCTGACACCTTCCAATTTCCCYTGAGGCAATTTTTAGCATCTGCCTCCCACCAGCTCTCTCGCTGCCAGCAGACCATTCAGCGCTCTCACGATCCCAGTCACACAACCTGAATGAGGAGGGTATCCTTCCCTGCTCCTGCTCTAGGCTCTCAGGGCGACTGGTGCCTCTGGAGCTGGTGAGAGGAAAAGCCCTTGTGCTAGGAATGTCACTGACCCAGGGACTAAAGGAGTACCTGGGAGCAGCACACATGAAATGAAGAGTATAAAGCAGGCCAGCAGATGGTATACACCGGCTTTCAACACCAAGTCCTTGCAGAAGGGCTTCAGAGATGCAGATTCCTCTCCCACCCACTCCATCACCGAAAGGTCAAGGGAAAGCTCTCTCTCCACAGTGGTTCTCTGTTGCAATAGGACATGAAATGAATGACACACGCACTCTGAAACGTCTATAAGGTTACAAAGCACAGTTTATATCTGACTCCAATATTTATAGACTTGCAAAAGTGACCATGGTTTGGAGGATGAAATTTCCACCTCTCCAGCTACACTGGTTAAACCAACAGTCCATCAAATTTCTCTTCTTCTAGAAAGGAATGCAAAACAATCATTATTTACATAAAAGTGCGTGAGAAACTCCATTACAAAAATGTAAACATCAGAAGGCTCAGAAGAACTTAGAAGAACAAGGTGACAGCTCTCCACGTTTTGGCCCTTATTGTTCACTGTAGGTGAGCTGGAGAAGGAGGAATCCCAAAGCTCAGCAATGTGTCCTGCAAGCCCAGACCCAGAAAACTGGAGCTATTTCCGAGTGCAGCCTTGATGCTGTAAGTTATCCTGAGCAGCATTTACCACTCTCCCCTTGACACGCCACACTCAGTAGTTCTGCCTCCATGGCAACCAGCTGGAGTTCGGGGATGGTTTTGGAGTGGCCCTTCTCACTGTATCACATCAGGTACCCTGGGTGGCTCCTGCACGCCTGGGGTGTGCCCTGATGTCAGCACAAACATTGTTAAATATCCACACTAATGCAGTGGACTGTGCAGTGTTACCTCTGGAAGTCTCAAAGTACATGGCAAATGAAAGCTGGMATTATCATTCCCACTTTACAGGCTGGAGAACTGAGGGGATGTGAATTCTTCATGGTCTCTCTGGTCAGTGCCCCTGCAGGAAAAAAGGAGATTCCCAGCTCCCTTTTCAGTCAATCACACAATTTATCATGGCACTTATACTTTCYTGACCAATCAACATCTGTCCTCTGTTCTGTGCCTGGATTTTGGAATTACATCCCTTCTGTATCTAATAGGAATTTAGCACTTAAGTAGGAAGCAATGTTCTCTGATTCGTTCATGCCACAGCTTTTCTGCAAGATCCCTTGCATCACATCCCTTTCCATCCTTTTCCAGCCTCCTCATACCAGCAGCCAGCAAGCAAACAGAGGGATGGGATCCACATCCTCTTGCCAGGAGCCATCCTTTCCCTAAAGCAAGACAGTGCACCCAGACTGAGGGTTGCATCAGGTAACAGCAGCTGAACCACCCACGCTTTGAGAGATTTTCTGTGGCATCACTAAGAAAGGTAGGATTTCTAAGACGCCTAAATGGAAAAGAAATAGAAGTCATTCTTTATTTTATGAAAGAAGTTTCGAAACAAACATCCTACTGAAAGTCAAATACTGATTTACAGTCTAAGACCTGGGAATAGTTGAAAGGTTTTAGAGAGAAAAAATTTACATAAAGAGGTTCAGAAAAGAAAATAAAAAGCCAGTTCAGAGGAATGTTGCAATTTTGGCAGCTCAAATGCTGGAAGCTGCTGGTGTTATAATTTTTTCAGCTGCCATAACACTAAGAACCTGCAAGCCCTGGGAAACCCAGATCATGAAGGTTTACAGTAGGTGTAAGCTGAAGACTGTCACATCAGTTGCTTATAAATAAATATTTTTTTTGGCTCTGTTGTTTTGGAAGCAGGAGAGTGGCAGGATTTTATCTCAGGCCAGAAGTTATGGGGTTTTTTGACGAAACACTAAAATTTCTGATGGATAAAGTAAGAACTCTAGCTCCAAACAACCTCTATGAATAATATAAATATTAAAAGGAAAATTTTTACAGATTTTTTCATGACTAGCTAACAGAAAAAAGAACTAAACCTGTAGGGATTGTTGRAAAAAATCTTAAATATTGGTAAATCTGTCTAAAATATAGAGGTAGGAAAACTGTTCAGTACCCAAGCTACTCAGTAGTCAATGGCATTTTATACAGGAATGTTTTCCACCTTCATTAACAAATGGATAGCATTTGATTAATTGTGCAGCTAACACATACTACATTAAACACAGTCTTGCAGATCATGTAAATGAGAACAAACAATTCTTAATGCCGTGTGAGTCAGTTCCACGGTGAGCATGTGGCTCCAGAAAGATGACACGTTCAACATGCAAGTTCTTGCCTGGCTCATTTCCTTCCTTTTTCAACTGACTCCTCAAGGCTGTTGTCAAAGAAAGTCTAATTTCATGAACAATAAACAATGCAGAACACCTGTATTTTGGCCACTTTCTTTCAGATTTGTAACTGCTTATTTAAAAAAAAAGTTGTTCCCTATGCGAATGACAACCAACAGACTTCAGTTTAAAATTACAATATTAAAACCAGTTAATAATATATTATTCAGCTTTTCCAATGTGCCTGTTCTGGTTCCATACAAAAACCACACTATTTCACATTTTCCTATTTTTCCAAAAGRGCTCCCTTCTTGTCTTTGCTAAAAGAAACTAGATTTCCCTTGTTCTCCAGGAATTTAGAAGCTGAAGTCAGGACTCTCAAGAGGGAGATAAAAACTGCATAAGAAGGCCAGTCCAGCATGTCTCAGCTCAGGGTCATGCTAGTTTGGCAGACTTCCCCCTGCCCCCTCAAAAGGAACCAGGGAAGCCTGGTCAATATTGCCAGATCCTGCTGCTTTAAAAGCAAAAACATGGGGAAAGGCAGTTGCAAAAGAAACTCCTGCCTAGATAATTCATCAGTTAATGAAATTCTGCCCAACCAAGACAATTCTTCTACAGTTTCAGTTACAGAAGTTATACTTTATACCCCATCCTAAACTGCTGCCATTAAAACAGGTTGTTTCAGTGCAGCGGCTGCTGCATTTCAGTATCAGCTACAGCAATTTCATATTACATGAATGTGAACACCCCCAAACCTGAGATGTGCTCTTGTATACTTGGGACTACTATAGGACTCTCTAAAAATATGTCATTACCACAATAATTACCTATGTAACAATTTTCACTTTCCCATTTGCAAAGTTATTTTTGAATAGTGCCATTAACCTAAGGAACTCTCAATCTGGCACTTTCCGTGACTATCAGACAAACTCTACAATTTGGTTTTTTTAGTTCTTATTGTTAATATTCTTGCTCAGTGTTATCTCCCTGTTACCCCCTAAGCTAAAAACCAGTCAAAAATTCATTACAGAGTGCATTATATCTTAGGAGCTAGAAATGGAAAGGATCTATTAGATCACCGCTCCAGCCAATTTACACTTGCTCCCTGAATTACCTTTCCTAATGCTTTGTCCAGTTTGGCCTTAAAAAAGACAAAGCAGTTGGGCTCCTGCCCTTTCCCTTGGGAGGCTGTTTCGCAGCAAAACACATCTCACTGTCAGGAAATTTTACCTTACTTTCAGTCTGACTGTCACACTATTAGCCCTTGTTACATCCGTGCGTGTCACACCAAGAATTCTGCTCTCAAGCTCAGGAGAGTGGGAGGGTGTTCGTGCTCATCAGAGCTCTACATGTCTCACAAACCACACATTTGTTAGTCATTCCTGAGCTGGGCTCTGCATCAGTTTATATTTGAACTCATCTACCTGTGCTTCCACCTCTCCTGATCAACTCTGTCACTCTCCTCCAAAAACTTCCCAGATTTGTCAGTACCTCTCTGGTTACCAGAGGCCTGGGGGTGACTGTGCTGGATATTTTGGGATGTGGGACAGCAGGCAAAGCTAGATGACAGGTTCAAACCGACCCAAAGCATAYGTTCTTTTTAACACAGCCTAGCTAAACTCAGCTCCTTATCACAGGACATGAATGACAGAAGTTCACAAGGGCACAAGGGGAAACAGAATAAGGTAAGGCAAGACAAACAATGCATTGAGAGCTCCTGCATCTATAATCTATATTATGTATGTAAGAGCCTGAACTGCCAAGCTATGCTCATCATATGGAGAAAAGAACAAAATGTTATTTGATATCTTGATGAAATGCTTTCATGTACACTTGCCAGCCTTTCACAAGAGGAAACATGTTTCAGACACCATCACATGAATCTCAGCTCTTGTGAGCACTGGGGGTGTGCACTGGCCTGGGAGCAGGCAGGGACCAGAGGAAGCAGGAGCACTGCCCCTCTCTGCACTCTCATGTCCAGAGAGATGCCCTGCAGGGTTACCACTAAGCACTTCATCCCCTTCTTTACAGCAGATCCAAGGTGTCCAAGAGCTCTTGATAGAGGAAATGAAATCTTCTGGCAGACCAGGCACGTTAAATCCCCAGGCAGAAACTGTGTAGCTCCTGACACAATTTCAGTACACACACCAGACTGAGATCCTTGCAGGAGACACATACACAGAGGACCACGATGCTGTGAATGTGCTGCCAATTGCTTCCTCAGCCTCACTCAACATGTGCTTTGAAAAGAAAAGAGTGGAAGTATTGGGAAAATGAGATGCCTGGTGACCCTTGTTGCCTCACAGTTTCTTTCCTTCTTTCATCCCTTGTCTCTCAGTCACTGTAACACTTCTGGTTTTGGTGGAGGAAGTTTCCATTGTAAAGTATTAAATGTCACTGCAATGCAGAGAAGCAGAGAAGTAGGGCCTGATCTGAATCYAGTGCTGTAAGGATCAGGTAAAGCACCGAGCTCCTCCCTTCTCTCATTCCCGAGGGCATAGGCCACCTACAGAATGGGATTCAGGTACTGCACCAGAAATCTGTGAGAAAGGACAAACCTCTCAGTCCCTCCAGCCTTCAGTTCATGTGTCTGATAAAGGCATATAATTTGATCTTCTTTGGAAAAATGCTTCAAGATCCCTAAGATCTTGTAGGAAAGGTCAGGGTCACAGCTCCTATTAAGGAAAAGTCTCCCATTTATGGAGAGATTTGCTCTTCCTTTTTAGGTAGGCACTGATTGGAAGGGTTTAATAACAAGCCTACTCTACCCCATTTACAGGATGTGCTTTTCCARAGAGTTTTCTGGACAGAGTCCCTTTCATGAAATTCTGGTTTTATGCACAAAATAACTCAATGGCCATGTAGCAAAGCCCAGTGTTTAGCTCAACATATGGACTGTACAGGTGGTTTCCAGGTGGAGATGGCCATGTATGATGCACTGCATCTACACTGAAAAATTACCTTTTCCCTAGCAGCATGGAACAGTTGCTGTCTGAATGCAAAGCCAACTGCCCCACATGGATCATCTCACATCTACTTCCCTCTGGGAAATGTCACTACTTTTCTTCCTTTTAACCACGTCTCCACTGGAACATCAGTGCTAGGAGAAGCATTCTTCCAGCTGATTTCYCTCAAAGCCCAGAGAAAGTGACAGCAATCAACAGACCCTCTAAGTTTAGAGCCACATTCCCCTCTTTGCCCCATCCTAGGCAGAGCCGGAGCACCAGGCACAGAAGTGTTAGGGAACAAGCAGAGAAGGCACAGCCAATGACTCCAGATATGTGTCCAAACAGAAGGGAAGCCATAAAACTACCAAGCAATTTTCCAAACACTAATGAAAGAGCCTTCAGTGGAAAAGCTGTCCTCTGTTGGAGCCTCACAAGCTGCACTGATGTGGCAATGCTACCACTGCACAAACCTGCCCTCTAGTAAAGACCAAAACTGACTTCTGTGCATAATTTTTAAAAAGCTATATTTTTTTTGTCATTATGGCAGGACATTTAAGTAATTCAAATGTCTTTTATAAAGTTGGCCTTTCTATTAAGTCACCTTTCTTCCCTGGAGGCAGAAAAAGACCTGCATTGTCACCAGCAGCAGGTGTTTCACAGGAGCCTAAAACAGATGCCAGAAAGTCTTTCAGGCTGAAAAAAAGTCTCAAGTGGGAAAGGGAGTTCTCTGCCCAAAATTTGATTTATCTTTGAAGGGAGAGTGCTCAGAAGAGTATTGGCTCTCTGACAGCATGAGGCACAGAAAGTATTGAATTTTTCTAGGAAAAAGGTGATTTCTGTGTATTGGGGCAAAGCAGCAGAGAGAAAAATCTCTAATCAGACAGAATATAGGGAACAACAACCCAGCTTGTGTGTCCACAGCACAGAAATGAGACTCACATAACCCACTCTGATTTCATATGTGTGTGACATACAAAGAGCACAATATGGTAAGGTACTGAAAATCTTCTCAGCAAAGCTGGGTTGACCTCCTTATTCAAAAATAAGAAGTAATGCTGTAAGACCAGGAACATCAGGAAATAATTTAATTATTAACCAAATTCAAATTTCTGTGGTTTTAACAAGTGGAAAGGAAAATGACACAGGCCATACAGTACAATAACAGCAGCTTCTAAACACAGAGAAGGCTGCTGTTATTATTTATCAAATTATATTTGTAATCATTTTCTGGAAGTACATGCAAAGGACCATGCTGRGCATCATGTTCTTATTAATGCACCTGAACTTTCAGTCAGGATACTGTTAATTATTCCTTCCTTGCAGGCCTGCTATTCCTCTGTCTCCTTGCTTAAGGAAGCAAGGCTGTGTGCCATCAAGAGGGGTGTTCGGGCTTCCACTGCCAGTGACCTTCCTTGACTGTTGGATCCAAACACATCCATGCTGAACTTCAAGTGAGGGTCTCTGAGGCATGATGTTGTGGCAAACTTTGGGAAAAACAGCAGCTGAAAGGAGACACCCAAGCATTAACACACATACTCGCAAAGCATCGATCTGTTTTTCTTGGCCCCAGCATGAAAACCTTCTGAGCAAGCTTCTGGCAAGGCAGCAGGCACTGACTGGGGCATTCTGATAGAAAGGGGAGAAGAGCTGAGGTCTGGAGTCATGGGAAGGAGATAAACCAGAACTTAGGAGATTGCCAAAGAAAGGAAATACCTCAGGGTAGGGCCCAGGGAGGGAAGCTTATGTGTACCGTGAGCATAGGGCAGGAGTGTTAAGGGAATCAGGCTCCAACCATGTTGCTGTGCAAAGCACAATGTATGCTCAGAGTCTCCAGTGTCCAGTCAAGAGCTTCCTGTGGACACTGAGCAGACATCTCTGGAGAGCTGTTTGGTGATCCCAGATGGCCCTGTTCCTCCTGAAAGCACCACCGAGTACGTGAACACCCAACAAAAGAGGCCTTGGTGTGGGTACAAGTCAGACTTTTGACTTGAGTTTGTCAATCACTCCCCTCACAATCTGGAAGAACAATCAAACCTACAGACCTACACTTCCATTCCCACACATTTTATCCACTTTCTATACTGAGAAAACTTATCCTGTACTGAGATCTGTCAATAATGACCCTGTGAATGATTATTAGTTTCTCTACCACCGATGAGTAAAGATTTGGCATGACAATCAATAATTCCTTGAATTAATCATCAGTTACAGCAATAACTGATGACCAAAGAGCCTGGCTGTGCATGTTAATTATTTACTATGTGCCTATGCAAAGGCAGGCAGCCAAAATCACATCCGTGCCTCCCTGGAGCAGGGTGGTAGGGAGGATAGTTCAGCACTTTGAGCACAGGACATGAGTGCCTTGCTTCTCAGTTACCCTGTGATCACTCCCTAAACCTGTTCCCCTCTCCCAGAATGACACTGGTGTCACCACGGCCACTGAGTGCTGGGTTACAAAATCTTTCAAGTGACTTTTGGACAGATACCTCAAGTTTGGACTTTCCATCCTGTACAGACATTGCTGAAATCCCACAAGCAGTTAATCATACCTGTTGGGAGTCTAGTAAGTTTTTAGTCCTGATCCCTGGCCTTGATGTGCCTCCCACCTGTGGATGGGGATGGGAACAGCCATTCACATGCACACAGGGATTCTGCTGAAAGTTGGCCACACAGGCAGCACATTGTGAGATGCAGCTAATTGATGCTTTGCTGCAGCAAACACCAACACAGCACGTCTCATTGTGGCACACGGTGAAGCTGCAGGCACTAAAATAAAAAGAGAACAATCTACTGCCCATTTGAGTGGCAGCTGCTCTGGATGACTGCAGTGCTGCCCAGCAAATTACTGAGCAGGCAGAGGCGCAATTCCCTGGACCACGTGTTAATCACCTGCATCCAGAGGGTGAGAACAGAGAGACCCTGCAGTAATGTGGTGCAGCAGTACAGGCTTCAGGCTGCGGAACAATAAATCTCCCTGCCTGCAGCCTGGCACTGTTTCTTCACCAAAGTTATACCAAATTTCAACAGCAAGAACTGTATGAGAAAGTAAGCAAAACTGAAATGAGAAAGCAAAGTTGTGTCAGAAGTCCAAGTAAAAAAGGCAGACTAAACCAGACTCTACTTAGTTAACAGTGGGCATAGATAGAATAACAGAGGCCATCTGACAAAAGCACAAAAGCACAAAAACTGCCAAACATTTGCGTGCATCAGATGTTAATGATGATCAAACCTTATACAACACAGTCTGGAGAAGTCAGTGCCTTCACCCAGCATATGTCCATGCTCTGTGTTGAACTGCAGTTGTCTTCTCTGAGATAACTCAGCTTAAAATTCTGATGTGGTTGTACCAACATTTAAAAGCAGGTAGCAAGTACCAATGGCTGGTTTCTTGTGTCCCCTACAAATTTGTTCAAGGTCATCACAAGACTGCTTCAGTTTTGGTGGTCCTTCAGAGAYAATGCTCACATATATTAAAATTTGATCAAGATGTGTGTAATTAGTCAATATGGCCTGTTCTACACAGGAAGCAAATCTGTTTCACAGAAACAGTCATCTCTGAGCAAAGACACACAGCAGACAGTAGCTGAAGAAAGCTCTGAGCTTTAAAAATATGGCTACTTATTTCAGAGCTGAAATACAAACCCATTTTCTCTCCCAGATGATAACAATTCAGAAGGAGATAGTTCACCAAGTAGCAAGCCTGAAATACCCAGCACAATCATTTTATAGGCTCACACTGAATCTGACAGAATGTCCTTGTGCATAAAGCTGCTGCTCTCTGTGTTTGGGGTGGTGGTGGCAACACAGAGTGCTTTCTGATCCTGGCTTAACTAACAAGCACCAGTCAACCTTCAGTCAACCCACAATGAAGACAAGGTTCTTTAGTTTTGCCCAAATATGAACTCAATGAGATGGACATAATTCTGTTTTTCAGGGCAAGACTCCCTGTGTTTACTTCAATGAACCACCAAAGAGTCSTGTGTTGACTGTGAGTTTTCCTGGGACAGGTGAAGTGCACCAATCACTGCAGATAAAAACTACCAAACACACGAAAAGCCCACAACTTTTTTTTTTTCCCCATTTTTTTTACAAAAAGTTAATTCCTACACAAAATTATTCAAGGGCTGAGACCAATATGTCAGAGCAACTCAACACAGGTGCAGAGTAAGAAGTCAGTAAATTCAGTGCTGCACTACAGCCACCAGCTGCAGAGGGACAACAGTAACATTCCCAGTGGAAGGGCAATAATGACCACCAGTGGTTTACTAATATAGCTTGGATTCCCAGTAGAAAACTGATTTCAGGTTTCTGTGACTGTTTGATCACACCTGGCAATACCATGGCAGAGGTGACTGCAGTCTCAAGGTAAAAACACAGAGCCRTTTCCTGCCTATCTAGATCACACCACCTTTCCACTGCAGCAACTTTAAAAAGAACATCAGAGCAAGGTAAGACCTAGTGCACCATAAATCTTCTGCCTTTTACTGGGAAGATCCCAAACTGGGCACTAAAATTAAATCTTTGGTCTTTCAGGAATCACAGTTGACTTGAAAACCAACGGCAACTAAGAAGAAAACCAGCACCCACAACATTCAAACAGTACATACTGTCCAGTCACACAGRTGCCCAACCAGTACTCCTGTAGCTTCTTTTGCTACAATTGACTTTTCCCTCTTTTATTAAAGGATGCTGATATAAAACCCAGAGCCACACAAAAACATAAAGAAGGAGCTGATAAAAACAAGAAGGAGTGTATTGTGCCTGTCACTAGCCAGTCAGCATGCCCATTAATTACTTTAATGCTGCTTCCCTTAAATATTTCCACGTGGCATGGTATCACTTGGATATTTGGGAACTCATCCCCCTTCACTGGACTTGGAGCTCACCCAAGGCTGGGGGATATTCATGAGACAGATTATAGGGTAGCAGAGACCTGCAAGGAATCTTACCTTGCCAGCAACGTTGCTCTTGGTCTTTAGGCCAGTTCACCCACCTTTGTGCTAAACATGTCTTGAGAAAAGCCAAGTGACAGCAGAGGGCAGCCCTTTCTTTGTCAGAGCTGGTCACTGGCTGTCCCAAGGACCTTACTCCATCATACTCCCCCCAGGATCAGTCCAGTCTCTGAGGTCCTGTTGGCATCCTGTGTCTCTGACCAGGAGTAAAATAAATCATGGCTTTTACAACCTTGGGATTCTAATGGGGTCTCTGTCGGCACCCACAAGGGATCACATGGTTTGAGAGTTTACTACTATCCATAGCAAATTTCTCAGTAAAATTAAGGTCAAGCTTTGAAGGGAAGATCCTATTTTCCAGAGGACAGCAGCATAAAAGTACAACACTGATGCCTTTTGATCTGCTTTGCTGCTTGTGGTGAATCCTTGCCAGAACAGGTCTTCAGAGTAGGTTAATCCTAGAACATATATGCCAAAGGCTTACCTGAGCTAAACATAGCCAAGTATTGATATGATGCTCACAGCCAGCCCACATGATTTTACAGGCCTTCATATGACTGAATCATGCTTGCTCCTGAAGAGGCTGTTGGGTTTTAATCTTAATGGTTCACATTATTGCTCCTATGAAAACATGTACTCCAGAAGATGATCCCACGGTGTCAGGCCACCTTCAGGGAAAGCCTTCCATTTCCACCTTATCCTATTAGCTTATGAGATAAACTTTTCAGGTTTCAAAGGATAATACTACTCCACCAAGACCTGACTCTGACTGTTGCAGGAAGCCTGTGCTAACTGGAGTGCAATTGAGACACAGAGAATCACAGAATTGTTTAGCTCGGAAAAGAGCTCTAAAATCATTGAGTCAAACACAGCTGATGTTTGTGACTGGATATGGGCTGATCCTAGAACACCCAAACTGCCTTGCAAAGCCAGACATGAAGTCCTGTGGCTGCAGTGGAAAAGGCCCAATGTCCAATTTTCTCCTCCTTGCTTTCCCCAGATTTCTGAGCCYTCAAAACTGACTGATAGAATCAAAGAAGAACTGAAAGATTTGGGGAGTAGAAAAGGGAAACCTCACTAATCAAGAAATTAAAAGGGAAATCTTGTGACCTACTTCACCACACATATTCTCCTGTTTGCCCAAGAGACTCAGTTCTTTCATACAGCACACAGGTTATGGTACTCTCTCCACAGACATTTTCATCAATTAAGATCCACATTATCTGCTGCCCTGTGTGACAGCATCAATCATGCCCTGTCTTGGAACAAGTACTGCTCAGTGCAGTTCAGGGAAGTCCTCCTCCTTCTCCTCCTCCTCCTCCTCATGTTATCACTGAGAATTCTGAAAAGGTGAAGGATTTAAGGAGAAATATCAAATGGGCTAGGCTGTATTTATAGATTTTAATAGATGATGGTTTAAAAATAACCATGTAGGTTTCTCTGATGCCTAAATGGCACCCATTCTTTTTGCCTTGTAGAAAGTCTAGCATACTGTTTTCATAATCAAGTTATTTGGATAACACAACAGCGATTTAGATTAGGATTTGTTTACACAGCTAAATATGTTGGGTAATGAAATTAAAATGAGCTCTCTGCCTCTGTCACATCTGCAATAGTAACTGGCTTTGTATGGTTGAGTACAAGCCTGCTGCACAGATGTTTCTTGATAAGGTATAAATCAGCGTTAGATGCTGTTTATTGCAGCATTTTAACCACCTCCTTCTCTGAAGGAGGGAATGTTGTCTGCACAGCAACCAGATGTGACCTGCAAGACACTATGAATTGCTATCACAAGCCAAAATAGGTCCCATATTCCATATCAGCATCTGCAATGGCTCATCAAGTATTTATCAGATCATTTGAACATTTCTACAGGCCCTAGCACCATACCACCAGCAGAATTTACTTATTATAACYTGCAATGAAAAAGGCAAGCATCCTGTAAAGCAACTGGAGCCTCAAACACCAGAAGATCCATTTTAGTTTGGTTTCCTGCCTTAAAGGCCAAATTTCTGAGCAGACACTGCTGCTAGATAGCAAGATACTGTGAGAGATCAAGGCAGCTGCTTTTCAGGGCATTGTAGGGAACAGTTTCTATTTGCTGCCATCCTGCCATAAGTGATATCAACACTTTGACGGTGACAGGGGAGGAGACATCTTGAACTGGTGCCTGTGCAAAGAGAAGTGAGACAAGGGAGCTTCTCCCCTGGTGAAGGCAGCACAGCTTGGAGCATCTCACTAAGCTCTGCTCAGCTTCGTGGGAGCAAGAGGATCTAACAGGAAAAACTTGCCAATGACCCAGGATTTGTAGACAGCCAAGCCTGGCCCAAGCCACAGTGGCTCCATCTCTGTAGCTGATGAAAGCAATATCCATGGCCTCTGAAGGTAAGAGAGTCAAACTTCTCAAGAAGTAATTCTTGGAAGGTTTCTTGAAGCAAAATCTGACATCTCTTATTTAAAAAAAAAATATTAAAAAAAAAAGCTGGGATTGGGGGTGGGGTGGGGCAAGATGGGTTTTTCTTCCCTGAACTAATCTGTCTCTCTGATTTGCTTCACTTGTTACATGGACAGAAGATCCTGTCAACACAGAAATAATGCCAAGTATTTACAGTTTAATGGAACCCAGGGACCAATTAACAACACAGAAAACCACCAGGCAGTGTATTTCTTATCGTAACAGAAGGGAAATCTTACACTACTGCTGTTCCTCCATTTCTTAAAATAAAGCACCAGCATTCCATCAATGATTCCTCAGTAGTAATGTTTATTACCTGCCAGTTTTTCCATTGCCCATTCATCAATCGCTTTCTGTGCTCAGTCACAAAACCCACCCCTCTACTTGTGACCTAAAACCACTCCCCAAAGAAAGAAGAAAAAAGAAAAAAAAAAAGGAAAAAAAAGAAAGAAAAAAGCAACTGTCCTCATGGCTCCAGAGCAGCACTGCTAGAACCTGCCCTCCACCCCAAGTTCCCGGACTGCTGACTCCTCAATAGCCTGATGGATGCGATGCACCTCGTCCTGCGTTAGCGTCCTCTCCGGGTGCCGGTAAGTGATACGGTAGCAGTGGCTGACCTTCTTCGTCCTACAAAACACAAACCGAAAGAGGACTCATAAATACATCTGCCTGCAAATGCAAATACATGAGGCCAAACACTTACCCTCTGGATCATTTTTATTTGCGGTCTAATTTTGCCCTTGTTGCTTGAAAATCACCTTAATGCTAAGATACACAGTTCGGAGAGGCGGGACTGAGCTGAATTTTAATTCTGGCAGAGGACTTTGCTGAAGTCCACCCCATACCTCAACTTATATTGTGGTGTGGTAGCTTCTTACCAGGGCAAACAGCCCCCAGAGGACAGATTCTTACCCTGTGCCRTGGAAAGGAGAACAGGGAACAGGAATAGAGAAAAGGGAATGATGGGGGAAATAAAAGTATTTAAGAGTTGCTGGCTAGGCAAAGACAAGTTAATGAAAAATCAGGACAAACAATTAAGTTGAGTAAGAGTGAAAAAAATCTCCTTGCTCTCCATCAAAAGCAGGCAGGAGCACCTAGTTTTGCAAGGGCATCTCTGTAATTGCAGTGCCTGTGTTACTGAATTTAAATGGCAGTTTTGGTATCCTTTTTAGTCTCAAATGGAGCCCACACAGCTTCTTATTTCAAAGGTGAACACTCACTTCAATGAAAGAGAGAAAATCTGAGGGGAAAAATAATGGGAGAAGAAGCTTCCAGACTGGCAGAACTCTGCATTTAATGGCACACAAAGGTAGTCAGCAAGCTTTGGGTCATCTTTCTCCTGAAAATTGCTTCATGTTAGAACCACATTTATGCCTATGATTATTTCATTAAATCTAAGGTTAGATGTGTTCATCCACAAAGACAACTCTCAAGATATTAATTTCAACCTCAAATCCTACTAGGAACAGGCACAGGTAATTTTTACCTCAGAATTGTTATTTGGTACCAATTTTGTCCCACCCAACAAGGGTGGGAATTTTGCCCTGCTCCTGCTGGCAGTTTACAACAAAAAAGCTACTTCTAATTAAAGCATTTCTCCTTTTTTGTGTGCTCTGAAGATAAAGCAAGTGAAATCTGGCTAGCACCTGAAAGGGCAAACTGCATTTCATAAAGTGTTAAGCTGACTGTAGCTAACTGCTAAAAGCCAAGAGCTTTCCCTGTGTGCAGGTTAAATGCTGCAGAAAAGTAATCTTTGAGAAAAGAGGGGGAGCTGTAACTGTGGGGAAGGTGTTGCTCTGCTCTGCTCCACCTCTTCAAAGCAGCCAAGAAGACAAATCTCAGGGAAGCAAGTAAATGGAATAATAAGGATTTGGTCAGATGCTACATTGCCAGTGAAAAACTTGAGTAAGAGAGAGGGATAATGCATGGGAGTGTAACAGAAATTATTTTCAAAACCAGGCTAGCAAATATCCTTAGAGCTGGTAGTATTTCAATTTTTAAAGGTGCTACAGGAATACACCTGATCAAAAACATGTGCAAATTGCTTTGGCTGAAAATCTATTCAGAAGGTGTACAGCCACAGGCACAATCCTGACRTTTTGCAAACATTGGGAATATATCCCATGACTGAAAATTCATTATCATTATTTAATGTGATGTAAACACAAGTTTGCCTAATGTAGGTGTAAGCTGTGGTAGGCGTAGCTACAGCACTGGCCTTGGTTAAATGAAAGTGRCAATTACTCCTGACTCAGGTGTTCCTGTGTCCCCCTCCCTCCATGCTAGAGAGTGGTTCATTCCATAACAAATTATATATTTGTTATTTGACTAGGACACAATAGTTTCTTAAGGGTGTTATGGAAAAACAATAGCTTTAGGATGTATTTAAATCAGGAAAGGGTAGAGGTTGTGGAGAACAGCATTGGACTAGAGTTCTGTTAGCTGCAGCTGAAGTTAAGCATTGGTGTGAGAGAACTAAAATGGGGATTGCATCAAACGGAATTAATCTAGATTTAATTATAGGCAAAAAATGAAGTTGTAACTACCAATATACATAACTCCACATAACATGGATGCTAAATTGTATGCTACGTTTTTCTCCCACCTTTTAGCTAGGTTTATTTGCATCTCAGTTGCTAATTAGAAAGGAGTATAAGGGTTCAAAGCCATTTCAAAAAAATACACACTGCAAGTTTCAAAACCTTAAGCATTGTTTCTAGAGTCCTATTTACTAACTTTTCAAAGGAGATTTGGAAAAGCACTTCTCAGCTCTTCCCTCCCTTAATATCTCCCCTGCTCCCAAATAAAGTATTAAGACACTGTGATTAATCCCTGCTATCAGCTGCAACTGGAAACAATTATTGTCAGCAAATAATACCTTTGCTGATTCCGTTTCTCACTTCCCTTTTGTTCTGCAGAGCCACAGAGTGTTTGCCTACCTTGGTGATGGCTCTGCTTATGCATAATGAAGTCTCTGCTGCATGTCATGCTGCAGCCTGATGATACAGAAGCAGTGGCTCTCTATCCTGAGAAACAAAATTTTGAGGCCAGAACCTGCAGCAGCAGCTTCATGGGATTAAAAAAAAAAAAGAAGGAAAAAAAAGAGGAAAAAAATGTAGCAGCTGAACAGTGAGCACACCAGGCTTTATGGGCTTTATTTACCCAGAGTGCAGCAGCAGACCAGTCCGTGCGGCTGCAGTCACGCAGACTCCTCTCCCATTAGGCTTCAGCTGATCTCAGTGTCACAAGTCTCCTCTGCACCAGCCTGCGGCTTGCAGGTAATGAAGCACAGTGAGCACAGTGGAGCACTGCTCCAAGGGAGAAGGAAGACGGGGGTTTATTCTGATGCCACAGGAGGAAACAGGATACAGACTGTGGGCAAACACTGGAGCGAAATAATGCCTAATGCTCTTTCATACGAGTTTTGGAGGAAAGAGCTTTGCCTCATGATTTTCAGGAATCAGCACTCAGCTGCCTTGATGTGCTAGGGAGCTGGTCCCTGCCAGGTCAGAGTCACTGTGTGGGGTCCATCTGAAGGTCAGTGTATATGTGTGGGTATTTCAGCCTGATATGTAAGCAGAATGAGAAATGAAGGGGTCTTAGTCTGCCACTAGTCTAATAAAATCAATATGAAAGCAACCTCACCCTGGTACCTAGGCTAGAATGAAAGGGTGTGGTAGGCAACAAAAATTAATACATGTGTCTTAGCTTTCCGTGCATGGAAGATCACTGAAGGATGCTTTAAATGCAACTTGTCTGGAAAGCTGATCCCAGAAGCTACCAACAGCAAAACACTTCAGTATTCTAGGGAACCTGTCTCAGGCATTACATAAGACTGACCACAGGGTCATTTGGTAACCAAAATGTTGCATAAAGAATAATGCCTGACATTGGCACTTATCTCTTCCACGTGCAATACCATAACAAGAACGAAAATTTCTCCATCCTGTACTGGAAGAGGGAGATAAAAGGCGCAGCACTGAGTAGGAAACCCCATTACCTTTTAACTGTGTTCTACTTTCCATCTGTGCCTTAAATAAAGCACCGAAGCACAGAGAGTTCTGCATGGAGGTGACCCCTGTTCTTAAGTGGCAAGGACAACACAAAACCAGACATTTTTCTAGAGAGCTGGATTTACTTTGAGGAACAGAAAACTGGAGTGACAATTGGCCACAGCATGAAAGAGCAAAAAAGAATACCATCCCTTTTGTATCCTGAGCAGTTCACTAAGCAGTACTACTCACTATGATACCTATACTGCACCTTTTCCTACAGAATACTATTTAAAACAAAAGATCTACACACATGGTAGTGCAAGCATTTGAGATTTTTTTCTCTCTGTTAAGTGAGTCATGTTAATGAGGTTCCTCAAGGATATCCCTGCTGTGGAAATGTGTATCCTCTATGCCTTCATAAGATTCATCATGCAATTCCCTTGCATAAACCTTCACACAGTACTCAGTGGCTGCTACACCCATCACAGAGATCACATGCACGGAATGACCTCAGGGAAGAGAAAGGCTTGTTTTGTTGCAACAATGTTCTGAAAGCAGTGATGATGGGAAGAAAGGAATAAACTGTTTCATGTTACCAGCATCCTAATTGACAAAGCCATGCAGAGAACACAGCTTTGGTTTTGCTTTGTGGCTCCAGCAGTTCCAGAATGGTTCACATTTTAAGTGGAAATGGGGAAGAATATTAAACTGCAAGAAGAAGATGTCATTACCTGTTTCTTTTTGTTTCATGCTTTCAAACCACATCCATCTCTACGACAGTAGGCACAACTGCTAAATATCCTACCATAAATTTTAACCTGAAAAATAGCACCCTTAGCTAGAAACCACATCATGGAAAATGGCAAAAGGCTTGTGCTGTATACCTTCTCATCAGTGGCAAATATTTCAATTACCATGGTGATATGCACATAGAATAKAGAGGTAATTCTCTGAACAAAGGTCCTTCCAAAATATGCATTCTCATCCATCCTTTCAAATGCTAATACTTCATCTCTCTGGAAAAGCACATTGTACACACAGCATATTCTTAAAAAAAAGGGGCATGTTTTTGTTTAAGGTGATTTTGATGCCAGTGAAAGGCATTAGATCACCTCCAGATGAAAGAATTGTTTTAAACCCACAGAAAGCAGGAAATGGTCATTTCTCTTGCATACCTTCTCCAGCCAACACCTGGCAGAAGGGTGGTTCAGCTTCAAAAAAAGTTCAGGCCAATAAATGCATGCTAGAATGTCAACTTTATTGGATTTTTTTTGGTGGTCACTACAAAAGAGATGCATGTTCACTGACTGATGATTGGACTGAAATATTGTTCTTCTATTTCACAAAACTGAGACAGTAATGGACTTTTTGCTCTTTTCTAATTGGACTTGGTGAAATCTGTATCTGAATACCAAACCTGAAACCTGCTTGACCTTTTCATTCTTTCTTTAGTATTAATTCCACTTTAAGCTTCTCTCTTCATGTAGAGAAAAAAAAGTCAAAATTCTGTTAATAGCCAGATTATTGAGAGATAAAGAGCACAGTATGGGATACAATGGCAAAAGACATAAATAACACTTTCTAATTTAGATAGTGAAAACTAGATGAAAAAGGAAAGGATTTTCAGCTTCTCAGTCACTGGACACTGTTAGATAGCCACAAGTACAATCTAAGTCATTGTCCAGTATTCAAAAACGTTGGATTAATTCAAAAGCTTTGATGATTATTTCCTTTTCTGCCTAAATCTATCAATTAATTTCTTGCATGCAGGAACAGATACAAATAGATAAATACTGACAAAAAATATTTCGCAGGCTCCACTTGAAAGTTTCCTGGCTGTTAAGGTGCTCACTAAATGTTTAATGGAACAGTTGAAGCAATTACTTGGGCTTTGGCTGAGCACTTTGGCCCATAAAGACCATTTCTTATTTCAACAGATCACCTTGGTTTGTTGACGGAGGCCAACAAAAGAACTACTGTGAGCAGTGCAGGGCTCTGTTCTGCCAGCTCCCAAGCAGAGGGAACTCTAAACAGACTGAGTTATACAAGAAATTGAGAGAGTATTTCCCTTGTGCATCCTCTCAGTAACCAGCCAAGGATACAGATAACCCATCTCAGATCCAAGCACTTCCTATTAAAAAGCTCTTAAGTCTCACAGCATCAGAAGTAATGGAATCCATTACATGCAGGCAGCAATGAAATATCACAAGGATGAAGAAGAAAAGTACCATTCTCCATTATACTAAAAAAAAAAATTAGAGTACTCACAGGATCATAAGCTAACTGTGCCACAGACTTTTGCTGCCACCAAAGGGCAGAAAAAACATACAAAGCCTTGGGATTTGGGATTGTGCTTTTTCTTTTAATTGTAAAAACAGTGACTCATTGATTCCTTGAAGAAGACAATGATCAATGGCTGTAAAGCAAGTATGAAACCATTTTTCAAAGAGATGGATTCCAGCATCGGTGATAACTGCTTGTCCTCCAACCTCCATCTCTTTGGGAAAATCATCTATCAAACTCAGGGGACAGAATTCCCACCATATTTGATCAATGCCAATACTGACCAATCAATTTAAGGTTGATTTAAAGCTGGATGTGACTGAGAATTGTCCCTCTTGCAAGGTGAACTTTGCGCATTCACTTCACACTGGGCCTCTTCTATTTTTAGGGGCTTACCAGKCCATGGAGTGATTCAGTTCAAAATCCTGCTCTAAATCCAGGAAGATTCAAGAGTGGGCTAGAGGCTGAATGTCTTCAAGACTTGCTTAACTTTGAGCAGAGTAACCACAGAGCACTCACCATGCCGCATAAATCCAACAGTACGCATGGAAGGAGTCTCTCAACTTCCCAAGGCTGAGCCTTTGAGCAATGGAAGAAAGCCATGCACACAAAGATCAGAACATGTGCAAACCTGTGAGACTCAGAATAGGGTACAAACCCCTATTTTTTCTTCAGAGTTATTACCATGACAGGATACAAGGACTGCACAGGTGAAATAAAGATGGGAGAAAGAAAACTTTCTGATACATATATAAAAAATCCAGTGAAATAACATCTACCCATTGCAGCAGCAAATAAGAGAAGGTTGACTGGTAAAGTACTTGAGACTTATTTTTATGTACTAAACAGAAAAATAATTGGATGCTGAAAGTAAGAGAGAAAAAACTATAGTCTCAGCATGAGACAGGACAGAATACTTCTTCTGTGAATAGCACAGGGCTTTAATTTGCTTCACTTTCCCTAGGTTTGACTGAAAAAGGTTCATGTCAAAGCCTTTTCAAGGTCTAATCTTGCTCTCACCAGAATAGAATTCAAGGAGTAATAGTTTTAATTATTTGTTTAAAAATTGACCACTGGAGACTTAAACACTCTCTAACCGGGCAAACAAAAGAAAAAAATAACTCAATTTGGATATTCTGTCTCAGAGGAATTGCCATTAAGATTCCTGACTTTTTCCTCACATGTTTAGTTCAGAAACCATGGCAGGACTGTATTTCCCATGAGAGGCCAAGGCAGAAAGTTCCTATGATGGATCAGCCCTCTACTCTGGAAAAGAAACTTGGCTGGCATAGCTGATATTGACATACTGAGGAGAATAGAAGCACACATTACCTGGAAGTCCTGGTACTGCTGGCAGCTGAAGCATTTTGGCTACCAACCAGGAAATTCTTAGAAAAAGTCACATTTTCAGTGAGTAAACCCATAATAAATCAACATATTTTCTGCCATTGCTAGTTCTGCTTTCTCCACATTTTTCTTGACCTCCTAAATCCCTAGTAATTCAGCGGTGGAAGAAGGTCTCTCCGGCAGTAACAGGCTCTGTGGTTCTGGCAGAACTTTGCAACTTGGGTATCTCATTCACAACCCCATTGTGCCCTTCCAGAGCAACTGTCTGTACTGGAGAGGATGAGGGACACAACCCGTTTGCAAAGAGTGGCTCTGGCAGACACACTTTGTAGAGCTGTGCTTCCTCTGCACAGACATTGTATTCATCTCCCTCTGAGCCACCGTGTGCAAGTAAGAGGATACGAGAAGCTTTGGTCCTCCTTCTCCTATCAAACCATGATGTTAATAATTCCATTTCTGGCCCTTAGCCACAGGAGGATCACTCCAAACTTTCCAACCACTGTACTACCTGTACTTAAGAGTGACAACCCATCCCAACATTTTGAATAAATCCAACATGAGAGGTGAATTTGGACTCTTTAAAATGCTTTCTAAAATATTTATAATAAAAATGTTAAGTGTGATACCTTTTCAGTTCTTCTGAGTGAAAGATCAAAGACAAGAAGTATAAATATTTAGCAGGTTTTTTCTGCCAACTAGATGTTAATACTAAAGGCTACAAAAAGTATTACTAAAAATAACATTGCTGTCAAATTAAAACATATTTAATAATCAAGTAAAAAGGGAATTTATATGAGAATTTAAAACAATTCATTCTCCTAAGAAATGAAGATGGATGGTAGTGACAGCTGATTTAGATGTATCTCCACTGAGCACTAGCAGAAATCAGGGTCTAGATGACAGACAAGTGCATGGGAAGGCCTGAATGCTGTTTTAGACTCTTGTATACATTTCTTCACTGAGATTAGTGGTTTTGTCCTCACCAGGCCCAGGAGAAAGGTGTTTAAGGTCTTTTTACACTCACTGTGAGGTAAAGATGAGCTCTGGACTCAGATAAGAACCTAAATGACTTCTCCAAGGTCCCACAGAAGATTGATGAGAGAGAGGGGGCTTGGACAAGTGCAGGCACAGACCCTTTGAGTTACCCTTCTTCCAAGTTACCCTTCCCATTCACCCACACTGCCACTTACCCTTCTTTACTGCACTATTGTATAGCAGTCCTGGAAACCAAAAAACCTATGGCAGGAAAAAGCAATTCTTCCAATACAGAGTGGACAGGGCAGGGAAGAGTGGAGAGACAACATCAGGATAACCAAACATGTTTCTTAACTGATAAACTAAGACCAAACCAGAAGAAAATGAGATGGGGACAAGAAGTCAGCAGGAACAGCTGAGTTAACCTGAGACTAGAAGACAAGAGGGACTTTAAAAACAGAAAACAGAGGTTAAAAGAAATTACTTGGGTTTTTTTTGGTTTTTTGGGTTTTTTTGTTTGGGTTTTTTTGTTTGTTTGGTTGGTTGGTTGGGTTTTTTTGAGGAAAAGCAATACATTAAAAGCACCTGCTCCACTGGTCAGCCTGCAGCACCAGAAGGAAATTTAAAACCATCTGTAGCTCTGTGTGTGCAAATAGAGGGGGTTTCTCAATGGGGCTGCTTACAGTATCTGTCAAAGCTGGTGAAAACCCTGCAGCCACTTGCACAGTTAAGTGTTGCTTGCTATGTCCTTCCAGTTCATAAGTTATTTTTCCTCTCAGAATTGTCAGGTTTATGAGCCTTAATCTGGCTAACTCGATTTCTTTTGGAGATGCAGAAATCCACCACTTTCCCTCCCTGAGGATAGAATGGTTCCACACAGACAGCCACAAGAAACCTCTTCTCATCGTTTTTCTGACAGCTGCTGCCTTGGAAAGACAACTCAGAGAAAAATCCTCAGAGTAAGGAGAACTACTGGCCAGCAGATTAAACTACTGTTAACACACTGGAAAACTGTCAGGCTGTTGAACTTTTCTCTTGCCAGATCCCCTTTGTACAGGTAATACATTTGGACCATGATGAGAGACAAAGAGTCTGGATCTTGCAGGTGAGGCTTTCCTAGTTATTTTGAATGGAACAATGGGGAAAATATTGCAGCACTATTGAAACTAGCCAAAAGACGACAACATATGCCAATGAGGTGCACTGGCTAGAATTTTAACAGCTATCAAAATGAGCATTCATTTGGAAAACTCTAGCTGTCATGTTTGGCATGTTGCCCCTTTAATATTACGGTTGCTCTTTATGAAAATAAAAAATGTGTATATGCTAGGAAGTATGCATAGTGCACACCTCCTACAGTGAGAAAATATATGAGCATCATGCAATAAAACATCCTGTGGGCATGAAGATTAAAAAGCCAGGGCACAAAATGAAATGCATCATTCTGTCGGTAAAACAAAATTATTGGTCTGCCACTCAAGAAAGAAAAGCAGGCCACTGAGGCATTACACTGGGAAGATCAAAATACCATTTTTGCTATGACTTTACTAAAAAAGGCCAAGCAATCCTCCCACTAGCAGGGATTAGTATCAACAAAGAAGGAATAAGATCTCAGCCCAGAATAGGGAATTCACAGGAAGCATCAGAGTAAACCAAACATTCTCAAATTGTCCAAGACATGAACTTTGCCCTAAAGCACTTCAGGAATGAGCAGAAGGAATCTCAAGGCTGTTATCACTTGTCTTTGAGAGTTCACAGAGGACAAGTAAGGTACCAAATGTTTCAAAAAGGTCAGAGTGCTTATTTTTGGAAACGGAGAAAAAACCCACAAAGCTAGGAAGCCACAGAAACTATGAGCCATTTGCTTTTACTTTAATTTCCCAGAAAAACTCCGTTGTAGCTAATTAGCTCAGTTAGTTGGGACATAGTGTTAATGATGCCCAGGTTGTGGATTTGATCCCTGTACGGGCCATTCACTTAAGAGCTGAGCTTGATGCTCCTTGTGGATCCCTTCCAACTCAGATTATTCTGTGAATCTGTGAAATGGTTTGTAAGCACACAATGGAAACTTTTTTTAGAACGTAAAAAAAAAAAAAATATAGAAAACATGGATATCTTGATTAAATCCAGCCAAAACAACCTAATTTCCATCTATGAAGGGATAACAGGCTAATAAATCAATAATCAATAAGTGAAATGATAAATTGCAGAAGTAGTATGGAGAGTATGCGCATGTGTAGGTATGTGCATCTTCACAGTGAGTTAAACCAGTTAAGAAAAAACGGTCTARGATCAACATGTCACAAAACATGGTTCCACTGGCAGCTACAAGTAGTTTCAGACAAAGCTGCAAAATTTTAGGGAAAAAAATTAAGTAATATAATGAAAAGTGAAAAAACCAAGAAAAATACTAAATCCAGTTCATAAAATGAGGTATTGAAAATCTGTCTTCCTAAAGGTTTTGCCATAGAGGGAATTGCAAATAGATGGATGAGCAAATTGGTGATCAATACTGGTGATTACTACAAAAAGGTGATCTTGCAAGTAGCTGTAGTGCTTGCCAATAATTTGTTGTTTCTGGAAGAAGTTATCCCCAGTTCAGCCAAATCTGAAGGATCATTCTTGTAGGGTTCTTCAACCTGGCTCCTGGATGATGGAATACATTCACTAATGGAAGAGGTGACACAGTAGAAGTGTTTGTTAACTGGCATATTGCGTTAAGTTGGGTAAAATACTAAGTATAACTGAAGATAAGGTTAGAATAATCCCAACAAACTGAACAGGCTGGAGGATACAGTTCAACCAGATCAAGTGAAAGCTCGGCGAAAAGCAGCACTGCACAAAGCATCTAAGGACCACACAGAACCATGAGCTGCAGGTGAACCTGTGACATTGCTGGACAGCACAAGTTCCAAGGCAAGACCAAGAGAATATAGGYGGCTCAGCCTAAAGAACAGAAAGCATGAAGACATCCTTTAAATACCTAAAATGCTGCTGCACAGAGTTAGGTACTAATCTTTCATCAACATTCACAAGCAGCTGGAGACAAAAGTAATGAGCTCATATTGCAGAAATGTTCAGCTTCAAAATTCACTTGGAAAGGCGGTTGGACTCCCCTTTGCTGAAGTCTTAAAGGACTGGTTATACAAGTGTCTGTCAGGAATGCTATAAGTAGAGCTGATCCTGTTTTGGAGTAGGAGGATGAACTAGGTGGCAGTACTCTTCAACTCTTTAGCATAACGTAATGTAACAGTCTTTAAAATGCAGAAAGTTACTTGAGTAGCAAAGATAGCTCCCTATAGCTCCAACTTAACACACGTCCTATATTTTTTTATCCTCTGAAAGTGATGTAACCTCTTTAGGCCAGCAACCCTATCATTAGCCTTGTGGGCCAATGTTGAAAGAGTGCACATAGGAAAGCAAAGCGCTGTTAAGTTACCTTTCACTGCCTAAGTCAACAAAACAAACAAACAAACAAGCAAAGACAAGAAAAGTCCACTCTATAAGACAGCATGCCAAAGGGAGAATGTCACTCAACTGCTTGTCCCATTTGCTTCAGGAATGAGAGATGCCTTAGGAAAGCTCTAAGGAACAGTCACAGAAGGCCCTGTGTATCTTTCATAGGCTGAACTGCATTCTTTCTTTTAAACATTTCTGAGTTTATATCAAGAGGTTAACCCTTTGCTTTCAGCTTTCCAAATTCACATTAAACCATAGACAATCTTAAAATAAGGGCAAAGTCTTTCTTCTAACAAAATAATGTTGCAAACAAGCCTGTTGAGGTTCTTCACCCCAAAGCAATTTTGGGAAGTCCAGGGACTAGAAGACATCTGAATCACAATCCTTAAATCAAGATTGTCAGGTTGGCCCCACTCTGGGGACTGTGGCCCTCTGACATAGAAGCTGATCAACTTTATGCCCTGTTGCAGGTGGTGAGACTGAAAAAATACCGAGGAAATGGTATGTCTTAGGGTATACTGCAGATCAGCTAATCTCTTAATAGAAACACCCAGAAATCTCAACTCATGGAGCCCCAATACAATGCTCTGAATAAGCAGCCATGTTCCCCTCATATTCCTACATGTTATCCTGGCCTCCCTGTTCTCACTCACTCGCTGTTCTGTACTCACTTACTGAGCCTGTTCCTCATGTAGACAATGGCTGTGAGGAAGGAGCCACCTCTCATTTTCCCYACCTATGCTGCCTTCCACAGCACATAATGAGAAGCCACCATAATAACCCCATCTACTTGTATAAGAGTATGTGTATATAAGTGTGTATATCCAACTCACAATACTTTGTGATTTTGTGATACATTCCTAGCCATTGCTGGAAAGGCTAGGTTTTTTATTAACCTTCACAAGTTTTTACTAACCTTCACAAGTTTGCTTGGATTGATAAGACCACTTGTATTTGGGAATCCTTTATATTTACTCAATCATTTTCAGGGATTAAATGTTGATCTCACAGAAGTGCCATTGCACATGTGTTCTTCTGTTCTTACATGAAATATGAAATTGCCAAGGAACAAATAAACTATTTATGACTTATCCTGTACAGTAAAAAAGAACGGCTTAATGGGGGCACATACTATGTTTGAACATACTGCAGTCTGTTCTTCCCTGAACTGGAGAGTCTCTTAACCAAGTTTAAGCTGTATACTCTCCTTTCCCCTCAGAAAGGGATCACATTCTTAACATGACTGTCTGAATCATGGCAGATAGACCTACATGCCACAGGTTCTTGCACCACAGTCCCACAAACCTGCCTTACTTGTAGGTAATTCAATGTAGGTCACACACAGCAACCATTAACTCAGATGTCTAACTGAAATGAACTCAAGTTATTCTCACATTAGAGTTATAGAAGACATGACTGGTATTATACAGTAGATGCAACAATTTGGTGGCATGACCTTAAGCACCACCATCTCTTCTTGTAGACCTTCTTCATTTGAACTACAGTAACATACAAGGAAGGAGACATCCCTTCTGAGATTATAGGGAGTTACACCTGAACAGTTGCCCTGCCAAGTGTCCCCGGGAGGGTCACTCCATTAAAATCAGCAGAGTTTGTTCTCTACTCTGCCTAATTTGACATACTTAGCTAGGATGGCTGGTGCTCTAACATTATGTTTGAATACATACTCAGTACCAAAGAACATGAAAATTGTGGGACATTCAGTGCTGAGAGGGTTGCAGAGCTATTCATGCTCCCTTCTGCATCCACTGCGTCTCTCCACTGCACTCACGTGGACAAACCCCCCAGCCAGTGACACCTTCTCTCTGCAGAGATGGCTGAACCAAGCCAGGTGCCATGTGTGTTCATTCAGTGAGAGAAGGTACTTCCCTAAAATGGAAGAGACGTCAGAAATTACATTGTAGCCCTTACCGAGAAGAAGATGGAGATTAGAATAACCCTGTGACATTTTGCACTGTAGTCTCTACCAAAAGGTGAAGACACAGAGACAGTTTGGACAACTCAGTAAAATCAGATGAGCAGCATGAAGTAGAGAAAGAGAGACAACTGCAGAACTTGCTCCTGAAAGCCACACACTTTTCATCCACAGTATATCATGATACTTGATGCTATTGTGATTTTACTTTAGCATCCACTTGAGAAAAGGTTAAAAGGATCTTATCCCTGACTGCAATAAACCCATCATAGAAGCTGAAGTACCAAAGCAGTCCAAAGCACAGGTTGCAAGGGCTTGGACAGTCAAAACATTTATAAGCACTTCTAAACTGGATGAAAGCTTTCTTATATTACTGGCACATCTGCACTGGCAGGGACAAACTTAGTCTCCTGTATCTCAACAGATCTCAGTTTTGATTCTGTACATCTCACAACACATTACAGAAACTCCACAGGCAAGCATGGAAAGAATCTGGATGAGGCTCAGCATCCACCTAWGAAGTCCATGGTTAGATCCATACTTTGTTGGATCAATCTTTCAGTTTTGTTGTTGGTGTTGTTTTTATTTTTTAAAGGTTGAGTCTGTATCTACTTTCTTTTCCACAAACTGGAAGCATTTCAGTAGCACCTAGCTGAGACAATAAACAGAGCAGCAGTGCTGTTTGCACCAATCCTTCTCCAACCCATCTCCAGGTGCTTCTCAGATTTGCCCTACTGCACCTAAACCAGCACATCTGCCTGGGTGGCTGCACATGCGATGAACCACAATAGCAAGTTGATGGGGCTGAAAAATGACCAAATTCTCAATCTCAGTCACTGAATGGCCTCTCCAGACACTCTGCCAGCACAGTGCAGGGATGAGAACCGCACAAAGCAAGACTTAGCCTGCCAGGAAAAGCACATGTGGAAACAGGGGCTAAAACCACAAGCTGGTAACTCGCTGAATCCACATAAACAGTAATGCACATCCTCCTTTACTCCCCCAAGTTCATGTAAAACCATGCTGTACATCTAAATGAGATTCAGATATAAGGGAGAGGAAAAATCCTGCCTAGCTGTCCCCAAAAGCTGCTGAGTCAAAGCTCCTGACCTATTCCCATTGAAGGCAACAGGATGACATCTCTTTCTGCCAACTGAGGATTCAGCTGATGTTTCACAAAACAAGAGGGACAGGTCCCTTGGTAGCAATGTTTTTAAAACTGATGGGCAGAAGCAGCCAGTCAGATCCTCGTCTTAAAAATGATGATACGCCAGTTTAGTTAGGAAATGAATGAATGAATGTGAACAGGACAGCAAGAGAAGAGGTAAGCAAAAACTGCTATGACAGCTGAACTTTGCAACACTGTAAAGTCTTCTGCCATCAGATAAGCCTGAGATCAGTGGTTTGAGCTGATCTTAGGTATGTAGGGTCCTTCACAGGGCCTCTGCTCTAGCTCAGATTTCATTCTGTGCAAGTGAAATTGTCCCTTCTGACAAAGAGAATGCACATCCACAGAAAGAAGGACTGTGTTTGTAAGCTCATTCTCAGTATTTAACCAAATATAGCAAAAATTATGAGAAGTTACTGCCATTAAAAACTAATCTGTTAAAAATCATTGCCTTTAACTATTCTCCTGTATAGTGGGATATTAGTCCAAGCTGACTGCTGGCTTTTGAACACTGAAAAGCAAGGTCGGAAAGAAGTAAGGTGTGGAGATCAAGACTTAAAAGTATTAATGGTGAATCACTCCTTTGCTGAGAGAAGTCATGACTGCCTTTAATGAACAGTTACATGGAGGATGTGAGATAATCTAAGTGAGACTGTTACAAAATTTAACTATGAAGTACTTTGAGTCATGATCTATAAAGCTGCTAACTGGGTTCACTAAGTTGTTGAGTCATTACTATGTAAGACTGGGCTGCTCTAAAATCCATCTGGCTAAAGGCATTGAGTGGTTTGCTTTTGGTTAGAGAAGATGGAAATGAGCACACTTGCACATGAATTTTCAAGAATAAAAAATTAATAATAAAAAACATTAGCCACAATTACACACCATCCGCACTAAAAATATTGTGTCATTTATATTTTAATTAAAGCTGTCCTGAGACTTAGAATTAGCAGGAATGAAATTAGCATGGATTTTTAATGTTCTGAGAAAAAAATACAGTACATTCTCTGACTTCAGTATCTCTTATGACATCAACACAAAATAAAATGAGGACTGGGCAGAAGGATGCTGGGTACTACATATAAATCATTGATCGTCTGCATTTTAGAATATTTTCACACTCAAACTGAGATGCTAAATCAGTATAGAAATTAACAGGAAAAAAACAAAAATAAAGTAATTTTTAAAACCACCGCTATAGATCTAATTCATTCTGGATAACTACTCCAGCAAAGACCCAGGGCTGAGCTAGTCAGACAACTCTATCTTTCATCTGAAGAAAGTGTGATTAGAGGAGGAAATGTCACATTTACACTAAAAATTGTTTCAAAGGCAACTTGTATCTTCTGGCATAACTCAGCCATTTAAAAAATACTGCAAGAGAAAGAGGCAGATATAGCAAACAGCACTCCTTTTTATGATTTCTCACCCATGTATTAAGCCATGGGTTCAGCTTGAATATTCAGTGTCTCAGCAATTGGCATTTCCCAGGCAGCAGGGCAGAACTGCTCTGTTGGACCTCAGGGATGCAGCGCCCGGGCTCCTGGAGATGAAGGCTCCCTGCACAGAGCCTGCCCCATGGAGCACCAGCCTGTGGTGCAGCACAGAGCAGCAGGACATGGAGCAAGGGGGAACTGCACTTTGCTTACCCCCTCTGCTGGGAAAGGGGAGAGCTGGTCTCTGCAGCAGCTCTACAGCATGTGGGAAGGGGAAAAACGTGGTCAAACTGGATGGAGGAGGAACATTTGCTAACAAACACATTCAGAGATTTCCTCAAAGGTCACATCGACAATATTACATAATATAAATTGAGTTTCTTCTGAAGATGTCCGTGCACTCACCACCAAGTGATCCACAGTGTTACTCCCAATTGTAGTGCTGTCTTGAGCAGTGCAACATTCATGACTATTACACAGGGACACTCTACAGCCCTTATGGGTTTTGTGGCTGGGTTTTGTTTGGTTTTTGGACTTTTTTCCTTTAAATGGCAACTACTCTCAGTCTTCTTTTTCTGGCTTTTCATTTTTTTTTCCCTTCTACTTTCATTTTGGCTTGGCATTTGCTAGCATTTAGCTGTGAAGCCTGTATGGGGAGCCAACTAAAGTTTTGCGGGAAATTCAAAGGAAATGAGATGTAAAACTAACCAAGAAGTACTTTCAGCACAGAGGTACCAACTTCATGGTCACCCTCACTTGTAACCCCCTGGAAACATCATACACTCTCTCAGCTTCACGTTACTAAGATCTTTGAAGTCCCCTTTTGATTTTTTTTTACTTTTCAACCCATTTAACGATCTTTGATAAATGGAGGACCCTCCACCATTACATACATCTAACAGAATACCACAAAAGATCAAGTTAATCTAGATGAATTTGAACCATACACACTGAAATTCTGATAGTAAATAACCACAGCAGCTAAATTTGGTTTAATGCACAAAGCCCCCATGCCTTCCATTCACTGGGCTGCAGAGATTCCAGCTGAGGCATTGAGTGACTTCCAAAGGTTACCACTGTAAGAGTGAATGGACTGGAATGAAACTTTAGAGACTTGTTCCCATCAGGAAATGAACCAACTCCACACTTCGCTGAAAATTTGCCCTCTCTTGTGTTACAGACATACCAATGCACACACAGTAACCACAATGTTCACTGGGTTGGCCATTCCATTCAGGACAAGCATACCGACTTCCTCCCTGCCTTCTCAAGTGAGCAGAAACCAAGCACACTTGGTTTCAAGAGGTAGAAAGCAGCACTGAGAGCGGGTTCAAGGAAGTGAAGGGCCAACAGAAAAAAACAGCTGGTCTTTTGCTAGGAACCAAGAAGAGTATCTCAAGAGTTGCAGACAAAGCCAAAAAATGAAATTTAAGTGTATTCACATACTGTGATGCTTGAACTACAGAGAATTATTGAGTTACCATTCATTAGCTGAACTGCTGAAAGCAACTATGTTCATGTTCATGTACCCATTCCCCCAATACAATAAAATATATTAGCATTAAATGGTTCCCGTAAAAAATATTTACGAATGTGAAAACTTCCAGGCTATGCAGATGAGCAGAGAGGTGGCAATTCATTCAGCTACAAAAATGGGATCAATTCCAATTACAAGTTCATACCTTATTTATAGCAGCATCGCTTGCCTAAACTAACATATTCATCTCTGATAAACACCAGACATCTCTGACCATGGCAGGATATCAGAAGGGGAAAGGGAGCTGAGTAGGACAGTGAGTGACAAGGACTTGCTGAATGTCATTCAATGAATCATTTAAGCTCACTGAAAGTGAAGAGAAATGCAGACACCTCACTCAGCCTTCCTAAGAAGCTCAATTCAATAGAAACTCCCATCCAAATAAAGGGCTCTGAAATCCCTGAAGAGTGAAATACAAGCATTTGCCATACCTGGATTCCATGTGCAGGACCATCTCTGTCAATACCTGCAGTCCTGCTGCAGGACTGCTCAACTCTTCTATGTTAGACAATGTGGCTTCTGAAAAGTAATCTGGCAGTGTGGCAACACAGGCTAGGACAAAACTCTGACTATGAACCTCAGAAAATAAAGAGGGTAAAACTTTGTACATAAATGCTTTTCAATATATTTATTGAAGTAATATATTGTATGTTTAAATTTCCTCTTCATCAGATATTTCAATACAGAAAAAAGCAGTCTATTGTGAAACAACAGGGAAGACCGGATGGGTGGTTTATCAGACTTGAGAGCAGTGACTAGCAGCTGATCCGTCACCCTCAAGATTAACAAGCAAAAAAAAGTCTGTCTCCCCTGATTCATCATGGTGTAAAGAGTGATAGGTCTAAACACAGATATGAAAAATCTAAACTGCAATCTTTGATACAGCAATGCCTGCAAAGGTTACCTGCAAAACTGAAAGGCAGCAGCCGACTGTTTTTGCATGAAAAGGACAATCTCCAAAAGAAGATAAGGGGTATCTGTGTGATTTTCCTGCTAGACATACTCCAAAGCCACAGACTATTCTTGTTCCCACAGCAAATACCACAGCCTTTTCATCTGGAAATAACAGGTAGCAAGCTCTGCAAGAGCAGCAGCATTTGACCTGCTCACTCCTGTGGCAGCACCACGCCTGCTCTGTGGCCACACAGATGATTGTGCAGCCAAACAATACCTACTCAGCTGAAGCACAACCCTCCCACCCTACTGCTTTTTTGGAGAACAGGTTTTCAGCTAAATCAGTCCCCTGATTTGGATTCCATAACACAGTGGATGGCATGAATGAAGGACTGAAGACTGGAGATAGCTAATTAAAACACAAACCCACAAGTTTTTGGCATGGTCTAAGATTGTGGTTCCAGGGCCAATCTCAGAGAATCTGTCAGCTCAGCTCCCACCTGCCTTGGGCTCTCCAAAGCAACAGCTAACACAAGCTGTGATGTCTTTGGTGGGTACCACCTGGGACCGATGCTTGAACATCTCAACCTTTCTTAAGTTTGACTGAAAACTTCTGTGTGAGTTATTGCAATGTGAATAATAGTGCTAGCCTGTAACCCGTAAGAGAACCAAGAGAACACTGAGCTGGATTCACCTTGCAGTACATTTCTTTTGTAAGCAATTCTTTTTCTGTTCCTCATAGTTACAGAGACTCATGGGAGACCAAGTAAAAGTTTGTGGGATTTGGGATGTTTGTYTGGCTGGAAGCATAAGAGAATCTGATTCATTTGTGTTTTCTTTCCAAAATGCAACAGCCATCAAGCAATCAAAAAATAGTGTCATGATTAGACAACTGATCACAGGCAAGCGTGGGGATGCCCACACACTGTAAATCTGCCCTGCTGCTTCCTGGGAAGGTTTGCAGCCTGTGCCAGGTTCTGTACTGCTGTGTTAGACTGCTCCCTGTTCTCAAACTAGCTCATGCACAGGCTTTCTAAAAGCAAGGCAAGCTCTTTATTTAGATCTTCCATTTGCATTTACATTTTTAAAGAGACAATTGTGATTTTCCAAATAAATAACAGAGCCCAAATAACACATACAAATATTGAAACTGAATTTGGTGGAAACAACTATGTATCTTGATTTAACTTTCACATTGGAAGAATTCAGAAAGAAAAAAACCCAAGCCCTTCCAATACTTTAGTGTTTGTTGAAAATTGCCAATAATTTTTGTTGCAAAAACATTTTCCTTCCACTTTCAACATTCCTCTGAGACAAGAGCAAAAATAGTTTAACTGTGAAAATGATCCATTTTACAGGCATCAAACTATTTTTAAATCTTACTCCTCAGTCTGCTCCTCTATGCCTAGATCATCAGTAATTTATTTATGAAATTCTCTGAGGAAGGGAGTGTGCAAAGGAAAGGTAGGTAGGAAGCAGAAAAAGCCCTACATATACACACACACATATATATGTGTGTATATATATATGTTCATTCCCTAGAGGGGAAGATACTACGTACCAAAATTTGACCTCTGACACAACACAAGCATCACCTCACTACTAGCATGTTTCTGTTGAAGTCAATGCCCAGTACCACCATGACAAGCAGAACCCAATCCTGGTGCTGAACACACAGAATTATGGAGGAAGCAGCAGACCTAGGTGTCACATCCATCTATTCCATGACATAAACCACTGTAAGGTCACAGGAAAATCAGACAGGGCTAAGTAGGAGGGCACGCTCACTGACTGCACTCAAGAGGAAAAGGAGTAACACCACAAACTTTGCAGGTGGAAGCAGGTAAACTGAAGGTAAACTGATAAGGAGGATGTGTGATGGCATTGAGGGCCACTTGAAGCACCCCCTGAAGCTGGAATATGCACTTAAGTCTTAAAATGGGACTGAATTCAAGGGGGATATGTTTGGAGGACTGGACTGGGCTCTTCCTCTGTTCAAGAGAGGAAAATCAGGTGATACTGAGATTAGCTCATCACCAGGCTTTTGTCCTTCTGTGAGCCTTTCTTTCCTTCTGGTACACTAAGAGAGTGGGCAGCTGTATGGCTTTCCTCCTGCTCCTTTGCAGGGACCGTGCTGCAGGAGGTATTCTTTGGGAGGGGGAATTACACAGGTACTCCTTCAAAGGGCACAAAACTACTACAGGATCAGCAGCCTTAAGACAGATAATCAATCCTTAACTTCAGTACTTTCCTTTAGTGGGAGCCTTGTGAAGCTACAATCCTATGTCCAGGTTCAAAAGAAGCAAATTCACTTCTGAACATCTGAATGACTCCAGGCACTCTTGTCAAACGTGGGTGTTGCAGGACTTGTTAAGAATTCTTGCCTGCATAAGGTATTTCCCGAAATCCAAATGAAAATATTCCGTTAGTGGAATACAAGTCCAAGCTCATGTTTAAAGCAAGAACTGTAGATCCCAAATCAATGAAGCAGAAAATTTTCATTACATGGAGCACAGAAGGAAATGCTTGTCAGACATGTCTCAGAAAAATTTCCTTACAGGAACATGTCTGTGTTCATATAGAGGATAGGCCTATTTTTAGGAAAAGAGCCTGAAGATTTCATACATTTGTTTTGATGAACTGCCCTGGAGATTTTCTGTATTGTTTTTTCCAGAGGAGGAGGCTGTACAAAGAATCATTCTGCAAAGGGTGCTACCTCTACTAGAAAAAGATGAGCACTGAAAGCACATTTTAGTGTCACACAGGACACAGTTTAGACTATGGCAGCAAGAAAGGCAGCGCAGAGAGAGAGGCATTTCAGAGCCTGTGCAGCCCTTAACAAAGGCAAAAAACAGACAAAAAGAACTGAAATTCCTGCATGTGAATTTTGTCTCTACTCTCAGTTCTAACAGAATGAGGTGTGAAAGCACAAAATCAAAGCAAATAGACCTATTGAGAAAAGACAGGGAGAAAAGCATGGCATAACCAGCTCTCCAACTCCAAAGAGAGGCATATATCATCTTCCTTCCATCTGTGAAATTCTCAAAATCCCAGCCCAGGGTTTAAAGTCTGGCCTTTGGGGAAGGCCAAGCCCAGAGTCCTGCACCCATATGGTATCTAGAGAACTCTTATCTCAGTATGTGAGAAAAACCAACCTCCAGTCATTCTGTCTTCACATGAATTTCACTCAGGCAATACCCACTCCCATTACAGTACTGGCAGTAAGAGACCTTTCACAAGTGTTTGCTTCCCTCCTGCTCTCTCTCAGGCTCCTGACTTAAAATGCTCTCTTTGTCAAGACAGCAATTTTTTATTTTAGAAGATCATCAGAAAGACTTTTCCACAGCTTATTGTGGAGACAGAGGGGAAATGGACAGTTAATGTGGGAATATCATCTGCTGTTTGGATGAGTTTAGTGTGTGTGCACTGAGATAAAACATCTAAACACAAACTTGTGGAGGCTGCATCTTGCACTTCASCACCAAGGTGTAAGAATGTATTTTACATAGATGTTCAACAAGCTTTTCTTGCTGCCTCCCATCTATCCCAAAAGTGTTTTATTCGTCTAATGACATAACCTTCCCACTTAGCTATGCAAGGAAGCGCATGGGCTATGAAATCGACCTCTACTGCTGGTTTGGATTCTTCTGCTAATTCATATGGGTTTTAATTCCCATGCCCTTTAGGCTTATAATAAATATTACCCTTGACAAGCCAGAGCAAGAATTAGCTAATATTGAAAGAATCTGTCAGACCACTTATTTATTGTTTTAATTTTATGACTGTCTTGATGTAAATTGTAACAGACATTGGCTAAGTCCAAACAGAAATCACTAAATCACCCAACATACCAATTCAATGGGAAAGCAGAAAAAGAAGTATATTAAGCACGTTACAAATGAAGTTGTTAAATTATTCATTGCTGGTTTTGAAATGTATTTTGTTGTGTTACAAATAAAACTAAAAGCCTATCCAATAAAGCAATATCTATTTTTAAGGACACTTACTATGTTGTATGTCTGACTTACCTTCTGCACAATGGAGGCATTCCTTTATTAGCACTTAGACAAAGTTTATCTAACATATTCCATGCTGTTAAAAATTGTCTTTGTTAAATACTTATGGGAAGAAATATTGTATTCCTATTCATATTCAGGAAGAATTTACTTTGTGTGAATGTGGAATTTACTTTCATTGTGCACACTCTGCATAAGAATCTGATCTGCAACCTGCCATCAACTTCTTCTCCCTCCCTCTAGGTTCACTAAGAGCTGAATATATGTATTAGCTCACAGGATCAGACCCAGAGCTGGACATTAAAAACTCTTAATGAGTTGTTCATATTTTCTTTGTAAAACAAAAGTACCAGTCACCCAGGGGAGAATTTTGTTTGCAGTGGTACCAATTCAAATGGACTTGTTGAACTCAATCAGAGATTACCTCTGATTAGCCAGTTTGCTTTTCTATAAACTCAACAGAGAGCAAAGGGCTAAGGAAGGAAAACAGATCAGGATTCAGATTGCATTTTAAATGCTCAGCTTTTGTAGTTACTGATATTAAGAATGTCCTTTGAACAAGCTCAGCATTTATGAAAACTCTGYAGTCACATTTACACACTAGTCAAAGCTGAACTGCATTGGCAGCATCTACTCTTTGGGGGAAGAATCTTTTCAACACTTCCATAATTGTAAAAAAAAAAAAAAGCCAAACATGTTAATGGACAAAGGAAAGAAGGATAAATGAAAACAAATAAATAAATAAATGGAAGAAAAGAAAGAAATTAAAGGAAAAACCTTCAAAATGTCAACAGCTATTTTCATAAGTCTCTCTTTGTCACCAAAACCAGAAGAAATGGCCAATCCCTTTCCCTGCTAGGCCAAGGGAGCTCCCCAAAAGGAGACTCATTTTTCATCTTTAAAGAAAAACAAAGAGAGAGAAAAAAGTCACCTAGAAACTTTATCTTTGCAATCAGATGAGGAAAACTATTCTGTGATCTCTTAATGTCCCTGTGCTCTTGAAGTGACGATAAAAAGTTGTAGAAGGTGTTTCAAAATTTCTCTTTTACAGTTGCACTGGGGATCACGTGCTCTAACTTCACTGGCAGTCTGTTCAGGGAAAAAAGGAAAGCTCATCCTATCATGTCCCTGATGGCATACTGTTCTCTGAGGGAAGGGACAGCACAGGATTTTCTGTGCTAAAGTCTAAAAATACAGATCCAGATTTTCTCCTTTAGTTATAACACCTGGACACACGCTTTCATAAATGGACCTAATTGTGGAGAATCCTTTCACTGGGAAGCTCCCTGCAGTCAAGGTATTTTTTAGAACTCTGGGACAGAACATGCCAGGGGTTAAAAGGCACAGGCAATCTCTGCTGTATTAATGGCCTTCCGAGAGCCCAGTGATGGCTGGAGCAAACGGCATTTCTCAGTGCTGCTGTCTCTGTCAGCCTCCCTAACCCCACAGCAATGCCAGAGGAGAGGAGGTAACACTGGAGAAGAGACAGCTGCAGCAGTGGTGCTGAGAACCCCCCTTTAAAACCCTCTTGAGGTCATTCTGGTTTGTGTCAGCTCTCTTCCTCTGCCTGATGAGTGGTTTGCTCGAGACCCCTGACCATCTCAGCAGCATTTTGTGGGCTTGCTTTGTTATTGTCTTCCTCGTCTTCCTTGTACTGTTAAAATCAAAGCATTTGATTGAGTCAACCTTTCTGTGAAAAGGCATTTTTGAGCTGGAAAGAAACCTCAAATTCTATTCATTTCCATGCAGCATATGCTTTGTAATTTTAAAGGCCAATTTGCCCTTTCTGAGGGATTCCACTATCTCCTGCTGCAGTGGGATGCCTTTAGGCTCTGGCTCTAAATTCAGAATAATGTGGAAGCTGCAACCATGCTTCCTTCAGTTTGTATCCTTGCACTGTCCAGTATTTTCACATCACATTAATCTTTGGTTCCATATCAACTTAACTAAGCAACAAAATGGCAACACTTTATTTTGCTACTTCAGCAACTGCCATTCAACCAACAGATTTGAATTTATTACAAAAATAAATATCTTCTTCCTGAACATCCTCAACCTAGCTAGTGACTCTAGTAATGGTGTTGACTACTGAAAAGTTACCTTAAGATTAATCTAGCTCTCTGAGTTGAATTTCAAAAAAGAACTGCATATGTCTTTAATGGTGAAGTTGTCATCTGCAGGTGAGTTTAAAAATGAGTGTTTTGCTAGGATACAGAAAATAACCCTCAAATAGCAGGAGGTGAAATACGGGGACTGAGCCTTAAACAACTTATAGCAACAGGTGGCTTAGTGCTGTAAAATGGATAAAGGGACCTCTGGTCCTTTCAAGCATCAAATACTGGTTCATCGAGAAAGTTCTTCCAAGCCCAATAAGGAATATTTCCCTGATAGAAAGCCAATGATGGAAGACTTTTCCTATCCATTAATGACTGGGCTTATGTACCAAAGCAGAAAAAATTCATTCATACATTAAATTGCTTACAAACCCACTGGAACTCTTCTGCTTAAGAGATTCTTGTGTCGGTGATTATTTATGCACCTCTGTCATGAAAGATTTCCTTATAAATGTTTTGAATGCAAGACCTTCTAATTGCATTGGATGCATTATATGTGCAAATCAGTAAGGACAAGAATGCAACAAGCCTTCTCTGCAGTATTCATTATTTTTACATTCTGATATCAGGTAACCTGTTGTCTGTTTTCTCCCCTACCTAAGCCGTTCTAAAACATTTAATTCATCCTCATGTCTCTTGCATTTTCACATCTCTGACAACTGCTGCTGCCTGGATATTTTTTCCTGATGTTCACTAAGATGCAAGGACTAGCTATGAACACAGCTTCTCATAAGGGGGACACGACCATGATTTATAAAATAGAACCATAACAGTCACAGGCGCATGTAACCATGAAGGAACAACCAAGCAGACTGGAAATTAAATCAAAGTGCAGGACATGTGACTTCATCTTCAGCAGAGAAATCGTTCTCCTTAAGGACTGACAGTGAGTCGAAAAGACAACTCCTACACCAGCAGAACTACCTACACATACGAGCACTTACTGTGTTATGTAGCATCCTTCTTCATGTCAAAGTCATAAATTACAGCAATCCTACCTCCTAGGCCATAGACAACAATTTGTTCCTAAAGTATGTTTAAAATTCATTGACATCTACAAAATATTCCTTTTCTGCCAGGCATTTATCCCTCTTAAGCCATGTTCCCCAATAGATTTTATTGCTGTCATTGCTCTTCTTTACCACAACAAGTCTAGCTCGTTCTAAAATAAGGTTTAAGGGCTTGTAGGTTGCACAGGAGTTGAATTTCACAAGGGATTATATATTTTTGTTATCAGCACAGTCACTTCATTCAGTCTGAGATTCCTTCAAAAATCCTGGCATCTTGCTGCAATTTACAGGTTTGTATTGCTCCAACCTTCTTCTTTCTCCAATACGTTTAAGCTTTATTACCCCTCCCAGAGCTGCTGTTTGCAGGTATCTTTCTGATAGATGGCACATCCAAAGTACAGAGAGCAGAACACTGCAGATTGCAATATCAGACCTAGGCTGGAGCAGAAGTAATCCAGCTGCAACAGGACAGTGCCTGACACAGGGCAATTCACATTACTTTTTCACAGGTAGGTGAACCTACACATGCACAGTCTTGCGTGGCCAGTGACAGGGTGACAGTCCTGGCTGAGGTGCTCTAAGGACTCAGAAGCCAATTGAAACAGATCTCCCATGAGCAAACCAGCTAGGTGTTCTGAAATATCCCAGGCACCCTTAATGTCTCTCTGCTTTGATGGCTTACAGAATTTCAGTGGCATTTTGCATTTTCATCAGTCTTACTAACACTGCATGTACATATTCAGATGCTCGTCCTTCAAAGGCCCACGCTCTCTCTGCTGTCAGCAGACATCACAGGTGAAACGTCAATCTTGGCAAAGTCAAGAGTGAAATCCTGCTGACTTCTCTGGGGCCCACATTTCATCCCATAAGGTCAGGAAATGTTCATGTCTGAATCATATTCAGACTCATGATTGTACCAGCTCTCACAGCTCTTTCCCCAGAGACTAATTGGGGAAATGAAGACACAAAGTTGAAGCAGGTTTGAAAATTAAGGCATCCAAGAGACCTCCAACTCCTTGTGACAGGCTGATACCAGAGGTGGAACTGGAAACAAACAGTAATGCTTCTGCAGCCCCATGCACTCAGCAGAATGGCTGAAGCTCCAGCTGGGCAGCCTTGGAGGAACAAGCCAGCTCTACAGACCCTTGCCCAGCATGCTCAGAGTCCATAACATGCAAGACACAGTCGTGGGGCTGACGATCATTAATGCAGAGGCCTTGGTTTCCATTGCCCCCACCAGAATTTTATCCAGGAAATTTTTATTGCTATTTGTGGTAGCCAGCTTGGCTCAGCCTATTCTGCAAGAGCAAGACAAACAGTGCTTTTGAAGACAGCACATGCTGCCTCTCTTCTTAAGTGTCCTTTTCAGGTAAACTCTAAATGTAGACCAAGCTGGCACCTACAGGTCAAACTCAGCAGTTCCTTCAAAATCCAGAAAAATTAAAGCATGCCTCACACACAGCTACTGTAATTCCCCAGGCTGGCACTTAGTCATCAGTCATCAGCACAGAAGTAGATTTCTTTCCCCTCCACTGGTCTCTAATGTTGTTGAAATAAAAATAGGTGGAACTGTGATTTTTCCCATCTTGTCTAAGCACCAAACTTTGGTTTCTTTCAGAAAAGGTGTCTTCTATAAAAATACACTAAATTTGTGATGGGGCTCTCTTCATAATTCAAGTGAAGGTTAGCAGCTGTTACAGTCTGCTGCACACACACTGACCTACTTCATGCCACTTACCACAATGAGATGTTCATTCACACTTTGTATTTCCTCTGTGCAATAGCCTCAAATTCTTTTGCCAACAGCAACAATAGATTTCAACAAGTCAGGCTTTCTTCCGCAGTCAGATGTTTCAGCTTGAGTGCCCACACTTCAAAACTAACAGCGCGGGGGAGAGAGCAGTGAACACAGAGAGCTGCAACCTCTCTGATCTTTTTTACCATCACCTGTCCTGCAAGGCATCCAAGTTTCTTTATATACAACATGAAACATGGCAAKTTTGATGGGAAATATATATAATAGGGCTTGACTCTGGACTTACTGAAAATGTGCATTTTCAGAAGGCCCTTGAGAGCATAGGAACATCAGTTCTTCCTAGGAGTCTGAGCTCCAGGTGCACAATAATATACAAATGCATACATCCAGATGACTTCAGAAGCAGGAATACCATCGCTGACCTAAGCTGATGGTGAAGTCAGTTTGGAAAGTTCTACTCACTATATCAAACATAATTATTCCTCCACAACAACACTCGCTTCCAAGCAAACAAAATACACAATTCAGCTACCCACAACCAAAATTGTTCAAAACCAACACATCAAACAGAAAAATCCCTTTGCTTAGATGCTGCTACTAATGCAACAGCTTCATGTACTCCTCAGTGGAAACAAAAAAGTTTTCGCAACTTTTTCATAAATTTAAATAACTTTATGAGCAAATGTGGTGTTATAATCATATGGGAATTATAAAAACCAAAAGATAAATAAATCTCTGACTTATAAATAAATTACACTTAAATCAACAAATAATATTTTGGGGACATAAATAAATACATAAGTAAATAAAACCCTAATGCTGAAGTTTCAGTTGAAATTTGCTCTAAGCTTTTTCAGGTTTCTTTCTCTTTGTACAAGACCCAGGAGATGAGGACCCATGCAAATGGGAAAAAGCTTTACCTGACTCTCTATGATCCAAAACCACCGTATTTTATTCAGTGTAATAAATATTGATAATATTAATGTTTTTCCTAGCAGACATATTTACAATTCTACAAGGATTTTATGAAATCATATCACTTTTCCCTAACTGATGACACTTAACATTCTGTCTCAAAAATGCATTATTTCATATTCTTAGAGTTTCCTTCACAGCCAATGAGTCTTCCTCTTCAGCTGCCAGTTCTATCTGTGAATTTAACTTGCACTAGTTACTATACCAACACACTTCATTTTAATTTTACAGGTATGTGTAAAGAGTTACTGGTTGAAGGTAGTTTATTATACAAGCATATGAAAGAAAGCATTCAGTGGAAAGGTGTAGGCATTCAGCAGGGAAACACAGCCAAATACAATGGCTTTTCCCCTCCATGACCTGAAGGATCACAATTCAGCCAGCATCTATGAGAAGGACATTTTAAAATATTATGTTGAAAATACAGAGGCCGATATTCTGACACAGCAGTTCCCACTGAAAGATAAAGCAGCACCTCTGTATGTTGTAGAAAACCAAAACACTCCTGCCTTGTATACGGTTAATTTTGTTTATTAATTTTAACATCTGCTATCTGTTCCTTTTTTCAAGGATGCACCAAGCTAGTCTGGCTTTGTCCTTGTGAATACATCCACGACCTCCTCATTATTGGGATCCTGTTTCTCATACTGTAGACTTTACACCTCAGTTTTTATCTGAACTGGCTGCCTACAGCTGATTTCTTCATCAGGAGGTTGCCATGGCAGACACCTTTACAGGTGGTAACACTGGCTTGCCAAATAAAATCTTACCCTCAGTTACTTCAAGTGCACCTCTTTGCCTCAACCTTTGCTCATATTCTCATTAACAGGAGCATTTTAATTAACATGTGAGGAAAAAAATGAGCAAGACCAAAGCTGTGTGCATTGAAAACAYTAACTGCAGTTTCCAGGCTGGGAAATCTGGATATTTCCAAGGCTTCTGATACCATATGCTGCTAATGTGAAAGAAACAAAGATCATTAATTATGCTGAGCCCCTGGTAGCCAGGCCCTTAATACTCCATGGGTCCACAATTATCCAGTCTCATATTTTTCTCTCACTGATAGGATTGCTGATGGTACAGCTCATTCTGGAGGCCATCTCAAGGTATGTGAAAGACAAGAGGATGAGCAAGAGTAGTCAGCACCGATTTGCAAAAGGGAAATCATGCTTTACCAACCCTATAGCCCTCTACAACAGGACAGCTGGCTGGACAGATGAGGAAAGAGCAAAGGATGTTGTCTACCTGTATTTCAGTGAGGTTTTTGACACTGTCTCCCACAGTGCCCTCATAGGCAAACGCAGGGAGTGTGGGCTGGATGAGTGGATGGTGAGATGGCTCTGAGAACTGGCTGAACAGCAGCTCTCAGAGGGCTGTGATCAGTGGCAGGTCTGTTGCTGGAGGTCTGTAATTAGTGATGTTCCTCCAAGGATCAATACTGGGCCCAGGATTGTTTAACTTAGTAATCAGTTACTTGGATGAAGGAACAGAGTGCCTCCTCAGCAGATTCACTGCTGGTAAAAAAACTAGGTCCCTTCCAACCTTAACAATTCTGTGATTTTGTGGTTCTGTGACTGCACTAAGTCCAATGTGTTTACCCTCCACATATTATTACCTAAAATCAGAATTTCCTTATCTTTTGTCCTCTGTACCCCTTTTTGTCCATGTGACCTCTATCCATTTATTTGTACAATTTATCTCCCAATGAAGACCTGCTCTCCAACACCATCTATGGAAGTTATACAACACTGTTTATCTACACAGCCTGGACAAGAGAAACAAAATCTCCCTCCATGGAGTTCTTGATGCAGGGAGAGATCACCCTTCAACTGAGCTGCCATCCTAAGAGTGATCAAAGTCTTCTCCAAAGAAGAGAAAAAGCTCAGTAAAAGCTGTGCAGAATCAATATGTGACAGCGAATGGTGCGATACCAAGTCTTAGTCCACGTGGGGTTGATGCACAGTGACTGAGTCTGGTGTTTTCCCACAGGAACACAGGGAGAACATTCAAATCCCTGAGAATGAATAGCTCAACAAATGAGTTATTAAGAATTTAACTACACAAGTCCCAAGAGAAAACCATTGAAGCCTAATAAAATGAATTTGAAATTGCTTCTTTATATGGAAAATACATTCAGTGCCAATGTTGCTGGACCTCCCTGGATTAGGAGAATGTGTTTATGGGCCACATACGGGGAAGTTTCTACTACAGGAATCCTGAGACATCACTACTGAAAGGATCCACTCTGCCTTGAGGGCAAAGTGCCAGACTTGGAGCAGTATCCCTTGAAGTAATCCACTGATTACTGCAGAAAAATTCTTCTAGGTTTAAACTGGGCTTACTAAATCTGGTCCTTAATAAAGTTAAGCAGCTCAGGAGCCAGATCAACTTCTCCGATTTGGGGATAACTTCCTGCTTGGCCAGGCCAATACCCTTGTGGTTACTGCTGCATGTCAGCCCTGGGAGACACCAAGCTTTTTGGGGCTTAACAAGTTGATGATGCCAAGTGCATCATGTACTGTCTGGTCCCTGGCACACTGCTTGGTATGTAGGCAATGGCAGATGTACACAGAAGTCAAGCCCACGCCTTCAAAGACAGCTTTTCTGCAGGAATATAATGAAAACACCTACACTTACATGGTGCATTTCTCCAGCTACTGTTTTCAGGGAGAATTCATCATTTACATCTAGGCACTCTACTTCTTCAACCCCTCCTTTTTCGTTCACCTCAAGACAATTCTGCTTGAAAACAGTCTGATTACAGGAACACCTAATTTCATTCTGCCACTGTAGCGAAGAACAAGATGAGCTCTCTGTGTAGTAGACTTCATGCCCTCTGTGTCACTGCTAATGCCTTTCTCTCTTGAACAGCCTGCCTCTAGGATTCAAGGATCACCTGGGGGTTTGCTTTGCCTTTTGAGTGGCTCAGGCTGTGATGGACTTCTTTATATTGCAACAGCTTCCAGAACAGGACACACAGGTCCCCTGACAAAGTTCTTTATACATTTTAAAGAATGAAAATTGAAGAGTGCAGAGTCCTGAAGCGTATTTTTCAGGAACATTGTGCAGACATTTCCAGCAAGTGCTTTTAATGGAAGCTTCTTTGCCAAGTATTGCCTCCTTTCCTATCTGTGGTTTTGAGAAAACACATTTGTTCACAACAGGAAAAGGCAGAGCAAAACTTTCAGTAGTGTACACTCAATCAGTCTATCCCCTGGTAGATGAACTAGCCAGGCTCTTAATACTCTTTTTTTTCCCATACAGTTTACACATGTAAGCATTTAGTACTGAGCTCCTACCTACCAGGATGGTAAGATGCAGTGAAATTCAAATCAAAATCAATGAGAGTGATAGCATTAGACCCAGCAATCCAAAATCATGGATTAAATAGATTTAAATGCAGCAGAATCACTTCTTAAAAAGCCCAGGAAAAATAAGACAGAGGAGCTAAAATTGTGAGATGATCAGAAAGCAGAAAAGAGGAAAGCTCCCAGCCATATTCCAGAGCACACTTTCCAATGGCCTGTGCTGCTAAACAAAAGACAGGCCATTTATTTATTTACCCAACTCATATTGATTTGGAAAACTAGCAAGAGTATTGCAAAATAAAAACCAGCATTAGAACAGCCTACATTTTGATTAGCTTGTGCTGCCATAATTTGTAGAAGCGCATTGACATTATGTGTGATGGGACTCAATAAACAAAATTAATATAACATGGCTACCACTCAACATTTCCATAACATTTTATGCCTTCACACTACTTTGCAACATAAACTTAATAAATTAATCTCCATAACGTAGGCAAATTTCATTATCCTGATTTTATAGATGAGTTAACTGAAGCTTAGCAGAAGAGATGCCACCCAAAGCAGCACAGAGAGTTGAGGGGAAAGAGTAGCAATCAGCAGCCAGTTTGGGGCTATAGAGATTCTGCCATTCCTTCTGGCCAATTAYTATGCAGGACTCCCTTACTGCTACCACAGTGTAAAATTTAGAGATCTGTGCATCTGTCTGTTAGCATTTCCATGTTCCCTCAAAGCATTATTAATAAACACACACAGAGTCTGACTGAGGGACCTGCTTCTGCTGCACAAACCCCTGCCAGACCCTGTAGCCCTCTAGCTTAGTCTGCAAAATTAACCCAGACAGAGGAAGAGGTCTCCTGAGCTCCTCCAGCCAGTAGAAATCTAGGCAGTTACAAAAGCCAATAAAAAAGGAATTATTTCCAGGGAAGAAGCAACCCATCTCCTTCACACTTTCCTCTCATTGGACATCACTGTGGGCCATGCCCAGCTTCACTGGAGGCACTTATGCACATTTCCCTCTCGCTGCTTGGCTCTCCCACTGAATACCCTGTTTGAAACAATGACAGCTGCTCTGCCAGTCTTCCACCCAACCACTGCGGAGTCACCGCTTTCCAGATTCATGAAGGTGCTTCAGTTTTTCCTGAAAGATTTATTTTGCCATTGGCATTTATTTTGACTGAATATCATGTCACATCAATTCAGTAGAAACGAGAAGAGAGGACTCCTCTTAGCAATGGTATTTTCTATTATGCTAGAACAGCTGCCCAGGGGAAGCTACATCCAAAAGGGTAAAGGGGGTCTTTCAAACAGGCATTCAAAACACATCAGGGATGACATAGAATGACTTACTCCCACCTAAATATACATTTCCAGATTTGCAACTTTTCCTACAGGTACTAAAATTCTCTTCAGGCCTTCAGGATATAAAAATGTCAACAGCTATTATGCTAGTCCAAAAATGTGACAGAAGTGCCACTCAGAAAGAAGAAGTAAAAAACCTGCAAAGAATAGGACTTGTGAACAAGCACAACATAGACAAATACAACCCAAATATTTGCACTTCACAAAATGATCTTGCCTGATGGCTGTACCATGGGTGGGTAAGTTAGCACTGAACTACCCTCAGTACCGTCATTCAGAAGAGCAAAGGAGAAATAACAGTACGGTCCTTAAGTTTGCTTTTCTTTCTATTTTTTCCACCTAAAATTTATTGCTTTGTGTTATAGCAAMACTTCTCTCAACTGTTTTATTGGATACAGGGAAAGTGTGTATTGTACACTAGAGCATCAAAGATGACTTCCAATAGCACAAGAACATTAAAAAATTTGTTTTGCCTAGATTTTCCTCTACTCCTATCCCAGGTCACCTGGTTTTGTGACATTTTAATGGTAGTAACATCAGACTACTGGGGATTTACCTATGCCCCAAGGGAAAAAATGGTAAAAAGTAGATCCAAGATCTTCTTTCACTTGAAATACCTCTACTTTAGGTAGAGAAAGTGATTTACCGGAGAGTTGAAAGAACTTGTGGAGAGAGGAATGGAGTTTTTGCACAAGCAACAGGGATAAAATATGACTGTAAATAAAACCTAAGCTTACTTCTACCTGATCTCGCCTCTCTTTAGACTTGGCTACTGGCATTAATACAGAGTGGTATTTCTTTGACAAAGACCACATATTTGGTCACAGACTCACTGGAATGATTCTAAATAGAGAAAAACAAAGATGCCAGTAGAATGTTACAACTTCATACATAAACCCAGACATACCTACATTAGCCTAGAGCAGACACTGCTGTTACTTTCTGAGCATCTTAAAATCTAAAGTAGGAGCTCAGGTGTAGTCTGAAATCTTAGTTTACTAGATGTATTAAGAAATTCCCTTCTAGTTTTTTTAATATGAAAAAGACAGAGTGGAAAAGTTGTCTCATGCATAGAAGGGAAGATGACCAGACTGGGCCATTTCCTGCACACCTGAAGCAAAGGTCATTGCAGAGAGAATTTATTTCACCAGAGCCCAAAGTGAACAAGTACAAACGGCTGGGACTAACCAAGAGATAGAAAAAAGAACAGATTGGATCAACTAACCCCACGGGAAAGAGCTTACCTCCAAATATCTCATTTACTGGAAGCTCTCTCATCTGGAAAAAAAAATGCTCCATTCAAACCTAGGCGATCAGACCACCACTCACATGACTGACTGCTGGAAAGAACTCATCCATTGACCTTAGGTCAATTGTCTCAATAAAGAAACAAAAGCAGACTCTCAGTGTAGTGCTGGTACTCAGCTACACGAATTACTGTCAGCAAGGTTTAGGGAGATGCTTTGCTTGTCCTTGTGCAGTGTGAGTTTTCGTCATTTCGTAAAGAGATTGGGCCAATTCAGAGGAACAGGAGCTGATCAGTAAGTGTCAGGCTAGTCCAGTAATGCTTTTACCCTTCTGCAAACTTTGAAATCTGCACTCCTTTTTTTTTTTTTTTTTAGAGTTAGGTTCATATTAATCTTTAGGATAGATTCTATAGCCCCCATAACATTCAGGGGCCTTGTTAAGCTATTTGCTTTGATTCTTCTCTGTCCCTGGAAGCCAACAGCAGCTCCCAGATAATCAGCTGAGAGGCACAACTGCCCCTCAAAATGCCGGGAGGAATAGTTGGGTTTTTCTACCAAACGATGAAATGCAAAAAAAAAGCATAAAAGTTTGAAGTTTGTATGTTAAGATAATATTTTCTTGAGGAATTTATGGCATTAAGGACACAGTCACTCAAAGAGCATTTTAAATGTCTATTCACAAACTTCACCAATTTTTAACATATTCTAAATAAATTTATTGCTTAAAGCTACAGGAAACTAAAATGGCTTGAGTGAACTGAAAACATTTCAAAACAGCCTGCTCCTCCTTTCAGCCTGAAATAAACTTATCTTGTTAGACATTGGTAAATTTTAAAGGTGCTGCCAGACATCTTAAAAAGAAAACAAACTCAAGCCAGTGCTTAGATCTTTCTTGAATCATTAATGCAGACCTTATGAGACATGAAATGTGCTTTATGTCTTCAAAGTGGCAGTGCAAACTAAGTAATTAATCCTCACAAGATGGGGCAGGTCAGTAATATCATACTGAGACAGGCTGACATTAAAACTCAGGACTACCTCAGGGCCTCACTGGCATCCTGGGCCCTTCTGGCTATGTCTTAAAGTCTTTAAAATCAAATGCTCTCATTTTGCATGTCATACAATTATTTGATACTTTGTTTCAAAAGTAGCTCTAAATATTTTTGAGTGGGCTTTCAAAGAGGACTGTGTTCTTTTTGYACATTCATTCTCACCACATCTCTCCTGCTACTTTGTTTCAGATTACATTCTCAACACAACTTGACCCACACAACTTTTGGAACTTAGCAGTCTTGAACGCTGGGTCACTTATGTCTAAAGGCTGTTTACAGTTTACTAGAAATAAGAAATTTGCACCAGGCAATTATGACTTGAACATTTCTCATTTACTTCACGACGGGCTTTTTTCACTCACTTCAGGCAAAGTGTTAAAGTGCTGCTCTGATCGTGCCACCAGCTCCAAAGTTACACTGCAGGATTCCAGTTTTGATTCCACCATTTATTAATTATTCAGTCTTCAAAGAAAGACATTTTGCTAAATGCCAGTCTCCTCCTGGAGCCTCTTCAACATTTGTATTATCTTTTCAGGTATCTTTCCCAACAACCTTGCTACTAGAGGATGGTACCACTGACTGCACAACAAAGACTACAGCTCACCTTCCCAGAGCTGTGCCACCCCTGCAGCCCTCACCACATTCAAACTAAATTCACTGCAACTGGCAGCCAGGAGGGGCAGCCGTGTCCTGGGGGGCATCAGGCACAGCATGACCAGGCAGGCAAGAGAGGGGATTGTCCTGCTCTGCTCTGCACTGAGCTGGGGTGGCCTCACCTCCAGTGCTGGGGGCAGTTTTGGGTGCCACAATATAAAAAAATGTCATTAAGCTTTTAGAGACCATCCAAAAGAGGGCTACAAGGTTGGAGAAGGGCTTTGAGGGGAAGCCATATGAGGAGCTGAGGACACTTTATCTGTTCGTCCTGGAGAAGAGGAGATTGAGGGGACACCTCATCACAGTCTGCAACTTCCTCGTGACGGGTAGAGGCAGGCACTGATCTCTTCTCTGTGGTGCCCAGTGACAGGACCCAAAGGAATGGCCTGGAGTTGTGTCAGGGAAATTTTAGGTTGGCTATCAGGAAAAGGTTTTTCACCCAGAGAGTGGCTGATCACTGGAATGAACTTCCCAGGGAAGTGGTCACAGCACCAGGCCTGAGAGAGTTCAAGAAGTGTTTGGATAATGCTCTTGGGCACATGGTGTGACTCTTGGGACGTCCTGAGCAGGGCTGGGAGTTGGACTYAATCCTGATGGGTACCTTTGAACTCAGAATATTCTGCTTTATTATGATTCTAATTCTGGGCCAATCCACTGGTGAGGAAAGTGCTGCTGTTTTCAGACAGCTCAGTATCAAGCTGAGCCAGGGGAAAGAGCTGAAAAGTAGCTGGGTGAGCGCATACTGCACTGTAAGAGACAGTATAAAGGCCTATAGCAGTAAATTCTGCAGAAAGCTAAGACTGTTATGATATATCCAGATTTGCTGCAGGGAAAGGAGAATGGAGCCAAGGACGGAATCCAAGAGAAACTGCTGCAGAAGATGCTAAACCAGGGCCCTTGGGGAATTCAGAAGATTTCCTACAGTTCTGCCTGGACCATCTTTCCTTGAACTTGCTGGCTCCTGGCTCTTCACTCTGCTCACTTCACCTCAGCCTCCTCCTGCCTCAGAGTGTTTTAAATAATTTGAGAATTTGTCTACTTCTCAGTTGTTTGGTCTCTAGACTACTTTTTCAAGTGCACTTTCCTTTTTTCAGCAACTACTAGCACAAATAGGGCCCTGCTCTTGGTTGCTCTTCAGTCGTCATTGTATTATGTGTAGTCAGTCACTCCTCAACAGGGATACTGGTAACATAACCTTTACAAATGGATTTTTAAGTGTTAAGAACAGAAGGAAAGGTATGAATTACAGGATGCTGAAATAAAAGATAGTCTTATGTCAGCTAGGGAATTGGCCAAGATGTTCCCGGATTGCACCTTCTCTGGGTATTGCTCATGCAACCATGCATTTCCTGAAACAAACAGGAGCATCCTGGAATGAGTCTCCTTGGAAAAACAGTCTTCAGTCATCCTCTGCCAGCCTGCTGGGAAGAACTGTCCAGTCATTTTGGGAGGCCTGCTTACCATGGAGGACAGCATCCTACTTGTTGCTTTAAGTTAATGACTGTTAGTTGGTGATCTAGGCAACTGCTCAGTCTATTTCAGAGTGAGGGAAAGGGTCATGCCAAACACCACAAATTCACTTTTTTAAAGCATTGATCATACTATAGAGATAGGAAAAGATATGTCAGTCAAGAGCTTAACAGTGGGACTATTACATTTTTTGGTCTGTCCATGTACCAACCCAGACTTCAGCAAGTGCTGAACCGGCTCAGTTACCCATGGTCCCCCAGGCCAGCAGAATTGCTTCCAAACTGAATTCTGGATGGAGTTGGTGAGAAAGGGGAAAGTTGGCACTTCTGAGAAAGGGGGAAATTTGTGCTGGCTGAGCTTAATATGGCATTTTGACTGCCTCTTGAACTGTTTTGCCTGAAGAGAGGCTGATTCCCAAGGAATCCTTCACATTCCACTATACTGGCTCACTGATGATCTTCAGTGTGTCACAGAGCCTCTTTCATAGCTATTGCTACCTGTCTGTTTTGATGTAGTCCATCAAATCTTTAAGCCTATTGATTCAGACCTGCTGATGTGCAGTTTACTTATTCTCTGTTCAGCCCATTTGTTGGCCTAAAAAGACACCTCTTTTAAAAAGTAATACAGATGAGAATGTTCTTATTGACCTTCTGCATTATAAAACCTAAATTTCTAGCTAAATTGCAGGTGGTCATTTTATTTTAGGAGGAATTTTTCACATGATACTAAACTGAACTGAATGGTTCTGTGTAGACAGTGATTATTAAAAAATAGCAACCACATGAATTCCTACATAGAATCATAGAAAATAATATAAATGTTTAGGTTGGAAAAGATCTCTAAGATCCTTTAGTTCAACCCCTAAGCTAGTTCTGTAAAGTCCACCACTAACCATATCCCTAAGTGCCATATCTACATGGCTTTTGAGCACTTCCAGGGATGGTGTGATCCAGCACTTTCCTGGGCAATCTTTTCCAATGCTTTACAAACCTGTCTATGAAGAATTTTTCCTAATATGCAATCTAAACCCTGGTGCAATTTGAGGCTATTTCCTGTCATCCWGTCACTTATTACCTGGGAGAAGAGCCTGACAGGCAACTCACTATAACTTTTCAGGTAATTCAGGTAGGAAGCAAGGTCTCCYCTCAGGCTCCTTTTCTCCAGACTAAACATCCCCAGCTCCCTCAGCTGCTCCTCACAGGATTTGTGCTTCAGATCCTTCACCAGCTCCACTGCCCTTCTCTGAACACATTCTGGCACCTCAATGTCCTTCTTGCTGTGAGGTGCTCAGAACTGGACGCAGGACTCAAGATGTGGCCTCACCAGTGCTGAGTACAGGGGGACAATCCCTGCCCTGGAATTGCTGGCCACACAATTGCTGATACAGGCCAGGATGCCATTGGCCTTCTTGTCCACCTGGGCACATGCTGGCTCCTATTCAGCCCCAGGTCCTTTTCCATTGGGCAGTTTTCCAGCCACTCTGCCCCAAGCCTCTGGGCTTGCAAGGGGTTGTTGCGACCCAAGCGCAGGACCCAGCACTCAGCCTTGCTGAACTTCATACTGTTGGCCTTGGCCCATCAATCCAGCCTGCCAGGACCCTCTGTAGAGCCTTCTTACCCTCCAAAAGACCAATACTCCTGCCCAACTTGGTGTCATAAAAACAACCAGCAAGATTTATGTGGATCCATCTTTGTCGATGAATGCGCATTATCCTCTTTGGCTTCTGTCCTCTCACATGCCGTATTTACTCTGGGATTTACTGAATCTCTGCTTTCTGTATCTTGGTGAAAGCAGAGCTATAATTTTTGACCTCTGATACAATTCTTAGTGAAGCTATTCCCAAGGTAACATTCACCATTTTCACATTATAGCTGTGCAGTGATTTTCATTAACTGATTAGACAAACATGTTTATTTGCTTAGTGCTTGTCATTGCCATTTAAGTATCTGTTCTTAGGACACATTAGCTTACAAACAATGCTACCATCTCACCTTGTAGATGTGATTCAAGTCTATTTTAAATTCCTGTTACAGGAATACATTTCTGCAAACTGGTACAGATAGCCACTCAAAAGTTCTTACAATAATCAGTCTTTTGAAATCACTGGCCTCTCTGACACCATCAGTAATACACCAGGCAATATAAACTCCTAATGAAAATGAAGAACAAGGTGAGAGAAAAGTAAAGACACTAACAGCTCTCTGTGGGGATCCTTGCACATATGGGTACACACTACAATGGAAATATTAATGCCATATAAGTTGTTTCATATATAAATGCTAAAAAATAAAAAGTGGGGTTGAAAAACCAGAGAACATCAGAGAATTTATTCTGAATGTGAATAATTTTATGCTCCACAGAAATCTGAAGTCATAAACTCTATACATAGACTGAAACTGTGACTTCAAAGAATTGCTACATATTCTGCTTCTGACAGTACACTTGGTTTCCAAATCTGGGTAATGCCAGCGTGTGGTTCATTCTTCAAGAGATAATGAAAAGAGTGGGTTTCTATCAGCAAAAGCTGCATCATCCTACAGTGCTGGAGCTACACACATGCTGCTAACTCAAGACAGGGTATTGACAGGAAACTGCTGTGACAGATTTGTTTCCCCAAGCAAATGTGACAACAAGGTGATGATCCCAAGCACTGCCTGATGCAGGGGAGTAAGGAAAACAAAAGAAGGAAAAAAACACCAACCCAAGAACAAGTCCAAAGATTTGGGAAGTGTTCATAGCCTCCACTACCTTTTCTATTTTAGGCATTATTGTATTTGTTTTGGGCTTTTTTTGGTCACATGTAAGATTGCTTTACTCAGAGATCATTAAATTACATCTTTTTTCATCCAATGATGAAAATCTCTGCAGCAAATGTATTGAAGGATTTAACTCTAATGCAGCTTCTCCCATTACTGCTTCAAACTGTTCTGAAATGCTGGCTTGTAGTTTATCCTGATGATCATCTCAACTATAGATCAGAGGAATTGTCCCTACCACCTTCCAGTTTCTGATGCTGGATTTTTCTCTTCCAGTCAGTCAGGACCTTTCTCCTCATCCTTACCTACTTAAAAAGTTTCAGCTTGAGGGTTGAGGGCCTAGAGATAGGATACTGCTGTTCTCCCACAGAAAATAAAAACCATCTCTACTAAATGTGCCAAATAAGGCACAACCAAAAGGCACAAACAAATACAGGACATTTCTGCACTAAAAAAGATAATGACCCATGAGATCAACTAATCTGGGCTGCAGAGACATCCAAACTGGGCTACAGAAGCAGATACAGCCATTATGAATTTTCTCAGTCCCAAAACTGAGGAGGCAGATGGTACAGTTGAAATCAAGGGTTCCCAGGAAGAAGTGGGGCCGTAAGAAACTGTGCCACAGATGGAGAGACATCAGAGCTGGCCCCATGTCAGATTTTCAGGCCCAGATGGATTTATTCACTCAGAAACAACACTGCTGAATGCAACTTCCCTGCTTCCAGGGCCAACTCGTCTGTCCCAGGTGGTGCTGGGTGTTAACAAGCCCTTGGAGACCTGAGCTGTCACTGCTTTGCACAGCAGCCCCTGGGAAGGGCTGGCATTAGCCCCAGCCACCCACAGGGTGGGCAGATATTGCCCACTGCTTGAGGTGCTTCTCTCTCCAGAGCCACAAGCCATAGAGAGGTGGCTGTATACTCAGTTCATTGCATTGTGTCCACTCCTCAACAGCTTGACAGGGGAACAGAAATGCTGCTGACCACAGGGAAGGTTACTACTCCTCTAATAACCTTTTCTTCAAGGTTTTTTCAATAGTTTTAAAACACCATTTTAAAATTAAAAGTCTACAGAGCAATATAACTTTGACAAACAGTCAAGACATAGTGTCAAGCACATTCACTCTTTGAAAGCACCAGAACGATAAAAACACTTGCACTGTGTCTTCAGCAAACTAGCAACTGGGAGGAGTGCATTTATTCAACAGCAGAGCCCAAACCCTACAGGTCTTAATGCTTTTTGAAGGCCTCCTGTAGAACAGGTCCAAGGGTGAAATCAGCCCAGCTGTCTGGGCAGATGAAAAGCCATCTGTGCCATGAAACTGAGCCTTTTGTGCTTGGGGCTAATAACTTGAGTAGTAAGCAACGGTTCTGCAGAGCAGGATCGATTCCTGACTAGAAATTTTGGGCTTATCATAACATGGAACCTGCCTTCTCTCATTGCCCACATGATTTACAATCCACCTTGGAGAAGGGAGATCTTGCTCCTTTCTGAGAAATAACTACACCTTCCTACACCTTTGATAGGCTCACATTAATCAGGCAGCACAGGGTTTTCTGATGGTAACCTGAAACTTAATTACATGTTCACACACCAGGTGAAAATAAAAGGAATTAATGGGCATTATTTGCCCCTTAGGCCGTGTATTTACTTCACATATCTGCCCAAACAAAACACTCAATCTTCCAGACTCATGCATGTGAAAGCTAAGCAATTTCATTTTTTATGAATACAAATAGGTGCCAGTACTGTAATGTAGAAAACATTAAACATACACCAATTACCTATTCTAATTTAATCATTTAGGGTTTTTACTGACCTGACTTCCAAGTTCAACTTCACTAYGGTTTAATCACAAAGATTTCAAGTGCAGAAGCATTGACAGGCCTCATACTGGAAATGTCTGGGTTAACTGAAAACAAAGCTTGCCATCCTCTGGAGAAAATATGTCACCCCTTTCAGTGTCGTCTGACCTAGAGGCCTAGATGAAAGCCTGTCTTTCCTTGCTCAAAAGACTAGAATACATGTTAGTAAACTAAAAGAAAAACATTTTGAAAATGAAAGTAAATTAAAACTACCGAGGGACAGATCTATTTTACACTCTGGCAATTTTCCTGAGTTTTTACTTTTAATGTTTATTGTTTAACTTCATAAAATTGAGTAACTAGCATAATAGCACCTCAAATGCCTGAGAGAAACAGCCCATTAAAATATGAAGCATCTTGTTAATAAAATACACTCATCAGAAGGCACCACAATTCCCCATAAGCTCATGCAGTTTTAAGGCTAGTAAACATTTCTAGTGATCATCAGCAAACCCAAGTTTTCCTCAATGGTTTGTTATATCACTTCTTTCAATAGAGGTCCTGACAACAAATAAAGTCAAACTGTTTCCTAATCTTCCAGGGGTATCTAGAGCACAGATGCAAGAAAATCCTGGCTATAACAATACAGTTTT